>JAFMSR010001699.1:0-25205 GCA_022818135.1 Saxidomus purpurata
TATGCAAACTTTAAAGAATATAGCATTTGCTTATAAGCATTACCTTTAGAATTTTGTGCTTTTCATGATGCAACATTTTTTGCACATACAGCATAGCATAATATTGTATTTATTAGGTACTGATTTTTGCTGCATTTAATACCCAAATGGGTTTGGTCAATTTAATAACACTGCACAAATGCTCACCATGAGAGGTTGTGTCATATAGTAACAAGGGGCATGGAAAAAGGCGCAAGTGTATGCAGTCTTGTAACTCATTAACAATAACCAAATTACACAAAACCCTGCATTAAAAGTCTATTAAGCTGTCTCAATTTGTTACAGGTGGAGAGCCTGACTAGCAATGGTCCGGTAATGGCGAGAGTACACAGACAGGGGAGTGAAGTTAGGCAGATTGATTTAAATCCCGGTCAGTGACTTGTACAACAAAGTGATACAGAGTGAAACACCTAGTCATGATTGAACAACAGCTCGTGCTGCATTTGTGTGCAAATGTCTTAAGTTGAATATCCAATCACAAAAGGTCATTATGGCCTGTTAAACATTTTGAAATGCCATACCTGCTAACTTCTATCCGTAGATGGACATACATGGTATATTTGTCATTCTACACCCAAAATGGGCTAAATTTAATGCCAGATTACGGTAAATTTCTGCAAGGTGCTGAACCTAGAAAGGGTTATAGAAATGAATCGTTATTATTTTAACATTTGAAATTTTCATGTGTGTACTTGAAACCTATGTCGTTTTTTGGATGAATAGTACAAAGGTCAAGGTCAGAAAGTAAAGTGAAAGAACTGTCCTCAAAAGATCACTCTATGGCGGGCGCCAAGATCCCTCTGGGATCTCTTGTGTTTGGGTGCTAACGCAATGTACTCGCATTTCAGGTTTCTTTTTAAGCAAACGCCCGCTTGCCCGCGCCAGGTTAAAATTGCCGCGGGCTAGTGATTTTTCAAAGAAGATAGCCTACCGGGCAAGTGAAGTTTTGTAGTTAAAATCCGAGATCAAAGATCTGACTGAACTTGTTACGTCATTGATGATGCGGTCACTCGTGCTGATATAAATTACCTAAAGACATTGAAAGTCTTCAGTGCATTTTACAGTCTTACTGAAACTTTAAAAGAAATTTACTGGACAGGAGGGTAATCTCAGATAGGGATGTCATTGTTTAAAATTTTTGTGTCGATATATCTATGTACATATAAAGGCGATGATTCAATATATCAATTCACATGCGTAATTGTCACAGATTGTTGTATCTTCTTGTTTCTACCCAGTTCAGATAGCAGATGTTTCAGAAATATGTGTTCATTCCCATCGCAAACTAAGCATGGAACTCTGCTGACTGTTTGAATTTATTGTTTTGACACATGGATTAGCATTTCAAAAGAATCGCCATAGAAATAAGTACTTTCATCATATCATGTGTGTTTGGAAAAACAATAATTTGCAATAACTAAATGTGGTAGTAGTAAGTTTTTGTTTGTTCTAGTCATTACAATTACTATAAATCATGAAAATCATTTCGATGTGTGAAAGTTTATAACTTTTGTCTATGAATCATTTTTGCCATGCGAGATTTGTTTCTGTTGTAGTTAGGTATTGTTGCTATATATTGAGTGGTGATTCTGTTGTTAGATTTTGTAATTTTTTCATATGTTATTTTGTAGGTGAAATAATGTGAAAGATTAGGCTGCAGTTTAAGTGACATCATTAGCCCACCATCCTACCGGATGGTTGGCTCATGAAGTCGCTTTTTGTCCGTGGTCCGTCCGTCTGTTAACAGTTCGCTTGTTATTGTAACTAGTCAGAAACCACCGGGTGGGTTTTGACCAAACTTGGTCAGAATGTTTCCCTATTAGTCTAGTTGGTCTAAACATAAACTGGGGCTGATAGGTCAAGGTCACAGTGACCCAAAATATGTTAAAATCTAGTTGCCTATAACTTGAGATCTATATGACCTAGAACTGTCAAACTTCAAAGGATGATGGACCTTGATGAATACTTGAACCCTGTGCCATTTTGAGGTCAATATGTCAAATAATCAAGGTCACCATGACTCAGAGTTTGTAAACAGTTTCTTGTCCATAAATTGAGGTCTTCATGATCTAGAACTGTCAAATTTCATAGAATAAAATACCTTGATGAGTATTGAACTCTATGCCATTTTGGGGTCAATAGGTCAAAGGTCAATGCCACAATGACCCTAAGATTGTACATATCTACTTGTCTGTAACTTGACATCTATATGACTTAGAACTAAATAGTATGATAAGCATTGATGACTTCTTAAAATCAATGTTGTTTCTGGATGACTAGTTCAAGGTCAGAAAGTAAAGTGGAAGAACTGTCGTCAAAAGATCACTATGGTGGGCGCCAAGATCCCTCTGGGATCTCTTGTATCTGATACTGATCATGTGTGCTAAAACCACAGATGAATCGTCTTGTAATGTGGTGCCTAAACAAAATGTTGTGTCTTTGAATTGGACAATATTTTCATACAGACAAAAGAACTTGCAATGGAATTTTTTATTTTTCCATGTGCATTTTTTACCAAACTTAAATTTTTGCAAAAATGATAACCCAATTTAAAGACAATAATTAAACATTACAGTTAATACGTTTTCTTTGATCCGGCCGAAATCTCATTTGAACTACAGGGAAAATCACACTGAATAGGCATGCTATAATAGAAATTTCCATTATTTTGTAGTTTTGAAACAACATTTCGTCCGCCAGCCAGTTGTTAATGACAACACTGAACACCCCTTTAGTTTGAACTAGTTTGTAATACAGAATGTCATTTATGTCTATAGTAATATCAAAATGAATAATTATTTCCTTGATAAATAAGCAGTCGTTTACTTTGGAATTGGTATGTCTAATGTTGCAATGATGTTTGACAAGTTTTATATACGAGTCACTACAAGAAACTGATTTTCAATGCACTTTGCTCCTATAGAGAAATATTGTCTGGACTCGCTTCACATGTGTAATACCAAATGAATGACCCTTTTTCATTGCTCAGCAAAAAAGTCTGCATAGTACTATATATACTAAAGCAAGTCTGCAGGATTTTGCAAAGCTATCTTAGTTTTGTTTCATCATGTATGAAGAGTTGGGTACCGTTAGCAACCAAACTGTATGGCACCATTAACCGATACAAACAAAACGACGCAGTATACTTAGCTCATCTTGCTCATCTGTCACAAAGTGACAAGGTGAGCTTTGTGATAGCATGATGTCCGTCTGAGTGGGTGTGTCAACAATTTCTTCAAACAACATCTCCTAAACAATTAGTCAGAATTTGATCAAACTTTATCAGGACCTTCCTTGCATTAACCTGTACAAAAATTGTTCAAAGAATTGTATTCCATTGAGAACTCTGGTTGCCATGGCAACCGAAAGGAAAGAAACTTTTAAAGATCTTCTTCTATTGAACCATAACGTCTAGAGCTTAGATATTTTGCTTGTAGCATTGTCTAGTGGACCTCTACCAAAATTGTTCAAATCATTCCCCTTGGGTCAAAATTGGCCCCGCCCTGGGGCTTAATAGTTAAAACATTTAGTTATATAGAAAAATTTCTCCTTTCTAGGAAGTATAAGACATATGGCTTTGATATTTGTACCACTTGTGCAACTTTGTTTGCGGAATTGAACTTTCACTTTTGATGACCTTCACCTTGTCCCAGTGACCTACATCTGTATTTTTGAAGCTATGGCCTTCAAATTTGAACCACTTGAGATTTTATGACCTTAACCTTCACTCAGAGACCTACTTTACACTTTGAACGCTTTTGCCTTCTCATTTTGACTTAAGGTTGTAACACTGATACTTGCTGAGGTCAAGTTACTTAGGTGAGCGATCCAGGGCCATCATGGCCCTCTTGTTATCGATACTGATACCTTGAGTTTCATTAAATAACAAATGAAAATTTGAATTCTTCATTGAAATGCACAATCGTGCTTCTGTAAATCTGTATATCAAAAATACACTGGCAAAATGTATTAGTATTAAATGAAAATAATGCAGTTTTAAACCATTACCATAACAATCTGAACAGACTGGCAAACTGAAATACTTTATTAAAAACAGGCAGCTTCTCATGAGAAACTAGTTGAGACCAAAAATACTTGAGAAAAGTGATGGTACTTTGGCCAAACGGTATTAACTGATACTTTTTCAAGTGATTCTCGATTATACCAATACGATACCAAGTACCGGTACCCAACCCTTCATGTATGATGATGTACTTTTGACATGTCAAAATCTCTCTGAACCTTGTGATCTCTATTAATGAATATTTTGTATTGATATTTTGTTTTAAATAAAACATGTTACTTTATATATTATGTTACTTGTATCTTTTACTTAAAGTGACATTATGCGCATTTTTTTCAAGTAAAAATCCAGCTGAATATGGTGTGTGTACAAAAGCGTAGAGGAAATAATAGCTTTTAACCAAATACACCAAACTCTTCACGCTACCAGTATGAAATAATAACTTTCCAAATATTGATTTTCTTATTTGACTGGGAGAGTCAATTTAAGAAAAGAACAACTGCATGCAGGAGTTGCTTCCCTTCCACTGCCGAAATCTCTACAAACATCATTTTATGAGTCCGATTTTTTTATATGTAAAGCACCAACTTTAAATACTAATGCGGCATAATCATTAATTTAACACATTTAAATGAACAGCAACCAAAAATTGCTTTTATAAAACTGTCACAAAAATACACTATATGCAGTAAGATGCGCATAATGTCACTTTAACACTGTTTTGCATTGATATTTTGTTTTAAATAAAACATGTTACTTTATATATTATGTTACTTGTATCTTTTACTTAACACTGTTTTGTATTGATATTTTGTTTTAAATAAAACATGTTACTTTATATATTATGTTACTTGTATCTTTTACTTAACACTGTTTACCAAGCACAACATTTTGTCATGGAGATAATGAGTTTTGGTGTAGGAAATGCATAAAGACTGTCCAAACACCTTATCCTACAATCTTGTCTATTCTGGGTGTGAACTCGGGTGCAAAAGGCGATTACTGCCAAATGGTGCATTTGACTCTAATTCAAAAGTTCATAATATGTGGGGCATATAGATTTGCTGTTGTCCGTCGAACGTGTGCGTGCGTGTATCTCCATCAAGTTAGATAACTGACGAGATCCCATCATGCATGTCGAAGTTGTGGCCCGTGAAAAGGTCTGAAATGCCCATTTCGGCCTTTTTAGCACTATAGTCCTCCATTTATGTTTTTATTTGTACCAAACTTGCACACAACCTACAGCAGCAATAGCTATTGCATTCTGTCTGACATCAGTTGGGTCTTGCTAAGAGAAAGCGGTCAAGAAATGCTTTTACTTTGTTTCAGGTTTTACGCCGCTTTCAACAATCCCCAAGCAATATCGTGGCGACCATTCCAATTCAAAACAACCACAATCTTAACCATTTAAGATGGAAACAAGCAATAAAATATCTGACAAATAGTTTTGATCTATCTCCCAAACAGAGTCAGACCCACTGTCCAAGTAGGACAATAATAATTACTACGCAGAAGTGAAGCACACACAGCACTTAACACCAGATAAGTAGTTTCATACAATCGTGATAACCACAGTCAAAGAGTCTGACACGATCTGACAGACAGGAAAAAGCCAAAACAAAGAATTGACATCGTCAGTAAGAAACCCCTAACAGTGTTTCTAGCCTTTAATTCTTATCACTCTTGTTAGGGCCGGCCCCGCAGCGTAATAGGTCACGCCACGAATTTTAGCCTGTATACAACAAAATTGCTTAAGCGGTCTATTCCAAAAAAAAAAATAGCAACTGGTTACCAGATTCCATTTGATCTGTGTCAGCTAGACAGCTGTGCATCTGTCCGACATGTGCACATAGTGTAAATAATACTGTTATAACCTCATGTCTTAATACATTCACTACTTGAGTGAAAAAAAAACATCAGTGCTTTCAGCGCTTTGATTTTTTTGGTAGGTGCTTATTCATCTAGTGACAGTGAGGATAATGCTAAACCACCTGCTAGAAAATCAAAGTTCAGTAAGTATTGATCACATTGATATTCATGTGGTAGTATCAATTTTTTTTATTGGTTTATACTAGTTAAACATAAGTGGAGTGAGAAAAACAACCAGTGATTCACTTTATAAATGAATGTCATTAAAGAATGCTTTGAATATGCCGAAGGTTTAAAAAACACTTGTTTATTGTTTTTGTATGCACAAGTAATTGGAGGTTGATTTAGGAATTTCGTAATAATGTTTTAACAACATTCAAATCAGGTAAAAAATTCTCATATTCAAGTGTGTTTTATTCTTTAGGCTGCAGCACCAGAAGTTCCTGGACAGAGGCAGAAAAAAAGATTGTGTTAAAAGAGATGAAAAAAAACATTCTTCTGCAAAAACTCCCTGGAAAATTACAGTGCGAGGAGCTTTTACGCAACCATGAAGAGCTGAGACAGAGATCATGGACCATGATTAAACATTTTGTCAGAAATCAAATCACTGCTGCAAAAAAGCACTTGAGGGTGGACAAAGCCTGAATCTGATTTTGTTATGGTTTGCACTGGATGGGACAAGCAGGAAAATGTTTGCATTACATATGTATTGCCCCTATGGCAAGCACATACTAAATACTTTGTCCATTTAGTTCCTTTCATCTGTTTGTCACTTATTTTGTTAGGGGAATTTCATTCTTGAAAGAATATGAGGTAACAACTTCAACCTGCACTGATATATAGATTCTACTGCAAAGAAGTGCATTTTTCAGAAACATAACTCTTGTTGGCATATTGTGTTATTGCATATTTTTCTTTTGAGTTTTGACAGGAATTTATCTTAAAAAGTATATGAGATGTTATAACATTGAGATCAAAACTTTACATTGATTGATTGATCCTTTTAAACTCAACAAATGTTAATTTGACTTCTATCATTTAAGTCTTACTTTATGTACAAATGAACAATTTCAAAAGTTAATGATGATTATCTGCCCTTGAATTTGCACCAATGGTATTATCATGTTGATGCTTTGTGTAGGAAACTATTTCACTTTCATAACTTACATTAAATTATTTTTATATGTATGTTGAAAAAGAAACTTCCAATGAACAATATGCAGAATATTGGCAAATGCCCATGACTTTGAACTTATCTATTGTTAATGATGAATTCTGAACAAGAAACTTTAGATTTTCATTTTTCTCCAATACTTTTTTTATTTTTAAAAAAATGTCTATATTGATTAAATTTTATATAGTGTATGTCTTACCAGGTTGCACATCCATGCAATATTTTCATATGCCCGTTTCAAAAATTGGTCGTATTGTTGGTATGCCCCTGTCAGGCAGGTGGCGTCCAATTTTGTCTGGAGCATATTTCCTACACGCATGGAGGAATTTCAATGAAACTTCATAAAATGTTTACCACTATGAGCAGCTGTGTTGTGTGAATGAACCAGGTCTCTAGGTCAAGATTACACTTGGAGGTCACTAGAGATGATATTGTCTGGATATTGCCCAGAGCATATCTCCTATATACATATCTATATTGCCCACATCTCTGTGAAATGCTATATACATATCTTATAATCTATATTGCCCACATCTCTGTGAAATGCTATATACATATCTATATTGCCCACATCCCTGTGAAATGCTTTTGTGACCGGCGTATTTGGGGACAATGTTGCCCTTGGTTTGTTGTTTTTTTAAATAAGAAATCCTGCATTATTTTTGATATAATTTAATGACTTGTATTGGAAAAACTAAAAAAAAAATCTGCTTGTCAGAAACAACGAAGTATAGAGATTAGATAGTTGGTGTGTAGCATCTTCTAGTAGACCTCTATCAAGATTGTACAAATTGTGGCCCTAGGGTCATTATTGGCTCGCCCCAGGGGTCACTTGATTATACATAGACTTTTATAGGAAAAATCTGAAAAATTTGCTTGTCAGAAACCACAAGGCCTGTAGTTTAGATATTTACTGTGTAACATCCGTTAGTAGACCTTTACCAAAATTATTCAAATTATCACCACAGGGACAAAATCTGCCCCACCCAAGGGGACACTTGATTTCACATACACTTGTATAGGAAAACTTTAAAAAAACGTGTTGTTAGAAACATCAAGGTTTAAATATATGGTGTGTAGCATGCTGTAATGAAGCTCTATAGAGATTGATCAAATTATGCCGCCAGGGTCAGTATTTGCCCCGCCTGGGGTCGGATGACTATTATTAACATTATGCATTATTATGGAAACTTTTAAGAAATCTATAATTGCCTATTACTTTGCTATTAATGAATGGACTGCCTTCATAATTGGACACAACAAATCTGGTCAAAAGTTTCAAGTAGACTAGACTGAATTTGACTTTCATAAATGACCTTGAAGTTAAGGTCAGATTATTATTTTAGATAGAGTTATATTAGAAAAACTTTCATAAATCTGCTTGTCATAAATCCTGGTCTGGACTATATAGAATTATTTCCAAATTAGTTTTCAATCATTATGTTTATTCTTTATTGTCTCAAAGTACAAAATATTTAGGTCAGCGATTTAAAGCAGCACACCTCCAGATTCATGTTAATTTTCATGAAAATTTTGAAAATGTATTTACAAGTAAAATATTGTGAGGTGAACAAATTAAGTAATTTACATATTGCAATCGGCACTTACAATCCAAGAAAATTACCAAAAAGTGGTCCACATATGCAAAATAGTGCTTACTGCATAAGTAACACAGGAGAAATATGGTGATAAAATGCTGCAAAATCAGTCTTAAACCGCACATGACATGTAAAATATAACTTTAAGGCCATCATGGCCCTCTTGTATTTTTGGCCTACTTTTTATTAGCTCGACTATTTGGAGAATATGGAGAGCTATTACAGTCACTTGTGCGTCGGTGTCGGCGTTGCTTCTTTGGTTAAAGTTTTGCCTGCTAAGTACTATCATGCACATATCTCAGTAACCACTTATGATATTGACTTGAAACTTTGTTCATGTCTTTAGGGGTATCATACAATCAAGTCAGATAACTCTTGTATAAATTTAGTACAAATTATGGCCCTTGTTTGACTTTGAATATTTGGTTAAAGTTTTGCCTGGTAGGTACTATCATGCACATATTTCAGTAACCACTTATGATATTGACTTGAAACTTCGTTAATGTCTCTAGGGGTGTCACACAGTCAAGTCAGATAACTCTTGTATAAATTTAGTACAAATTATGGCCCTTGTTTGACTTTGAAAATTTGGTTAAAGTTTTGCCTGCTAGGTACTATCATGCACATATCTCAGTAACCACTTATGATATTGACTTGAACTTTGTTAATGTCTTAAGGGGTGTCACACAGTCAAGTCAGATAACTCTTGTATAAATTTGATACAAATTATGGCCCTTGTTTGACTTTGAAAATTTGGTTAAAGTTTTGCCTGCTAGGTACTATCATGCACATATCTCAGTAACCACTTATGATATTGACTTGAAACTTTTTTTATGTCTTAAGAGGTGTCACACAGTCAAGACAGATAACTCTTGTTTAAATTTAGTGCAAATTATGGCCCTTGTTTGACTTTGAAAATTTGGTTAAAGTTTTGCATGCAAGGTACTATCATGCACATATCTCAGTTACCACTTATGGTAGTTATATCAAACTTAGCAATAGTGTTCAGGGGTAAATTTTGTATCAAACAATTAATTTACCAAAAATTAAATCTATAGTTATAGATTTTGACTTTTTTTATGATTCAACTTTCCTAGTTTATACTTAATAGTTAGCAGAATTTTGTTTTGCTATTACACTGATAAAAGTTTTGTTTTATTAGCAAACACCCACAATAGTCGAGCTTGCTGTCTTATGGACAGCTCTTGTTCATTCATTAAAATGGTTATAAATGTTATTGTGATTAAAATAAACCATAGAAATGCACGGCTTGATTTATTGATCCAGCAAAACAACCGTAAACATGCATCAAATGAAATGGGTATTCATAAAATAGATAAATAATATAGATCTCAGATAGTTCAGAACCGTCCATGTTCAATTCCAGAAAACTAGGCTATATTGTGATTTGTAATGCAACAATTCACGGATATTTACACTTAGGTAAATAATAACTGCTGCTAAGTGACTTAAAGATGCACGAGGGGCATATTTTAATTAATGGGAAAGGCAGCACGTTATTATAAATATGTCGTACCTGTGAAAAATATTAGTAGAGTCCTTATTCACCATGGACATCTACACACTTCTCCGGCCTCGGAATTCACTCCGAAAAAGCTTTTATGAACTGTTCTTTGGGTATACTTTTTATACACTGGTAGGGAGTTGCTTCCAATGACACTACGGGTTTCGAACCGGCGAAGGCAAGATATGATGTATGGATTTAACCAAGTCACAATGAGTGAGGTCATGACTAAGCAGGATGTAGCAAAACCTCAAATATGTGCTGCTCTAAATGAGCTTGAACCAAGGCTGTGCGGTATGCAGGTGCATTATCATGGAGGAATATGATCCTGCAGACCATAGGTTATTTGTAATGTAGTGATTAACTACAGCAGTGAAAACATGGTCACGGTAATATGTTCAAGTGACACTGCCCTTCTCAGGCACAGCGACAAAGGCCGCTATTCTATCTGTTAAAAATAGAGCGTACATAACTCTTGAAGCTCGCTGTTTTCACCTACCCACATTTTGTTACTGAGTTTATTGTCGGGCTAAAAAATAGCCACGTTTCATCCCCTGTTACAATTTCTCTTAGGCGTGTGGGGTCTTGATCTCTAAACCTAGTCCATAAAGCAGAGGCTTTTTCAATCCACTCTTTTTAACTTTTCTTTCACGATGGAAAACACATGACGCGCTAAAAACTGATATATCACTTATCTCCTCCACGATATATCTTGCATCTTCATCAACTATAGCTTTGACAGTTTCTTTTTTTCAGAGGTAGCGCCGACATGGGGGTATCATTCTTAACATTAGTTCTACCTTCCTTAAACATTGATACCCACTTGTAAATTTTAGATATGGAAGGGCATTTTTTCCATAGACTAAATCTAGATCTGTTTTTATTTCTGACGCGCATTTTCCCAAAAACCCACACATTTTGCAATAAGCTCTTTGATCCTCTCTCAAATCACAATGCAACTTAGCCATGTTAACAACCCGTATACAAAACCACATGTATTTAAATGACCTGCTAAAATTTTGTGCACTTGCAAATCGTGGGAAATTGTACTGTTGGCTAGAAAACTCGATAATCTTTCCAACTGTATATTATCCATGTATTTTCATATGCAAATCATTATTAAATTGATTTCTTGCCACTAATTATTAAAATATACCCCTCGTATTTACTCACGGCAGCGAGATCACATGAATAAGCTATCTTACTGTTTAATTTAAACTTGGCAAAGCTCAACAAAAATCTCAATAACTTAGTTGTTTGCATGTCCTTATTTGATGATTGTTTAATTGTGATGCTTCCCACAATACTGCTTGCATCTTACATAACAGCTGACAACGAACAGCAAGCTAATGTAAGGAAGTGACGACCCACAGAAATAAGAAAAGACGCTATACGCAATATATAAACAGATTAGTAGAAACGTGCAACATTTCAAATGTAGAACTACCTAAATTCAAAGAAAGAATGGCTGGGTTACTTTACTATTATTACACACGCCGAATTGTTAGCTGCCAATGAAAAATATATTCATGTTAGGGAAAAGAAGTGTTCATGTCCTCAAAGGACAAAGTGTAATGTCCTCAATGTATTGTGTGTGTATGAGTCCACACTTGCCACATGACCTCATTTGACAAAGTCCCCAGTGCGAAGTGTGTGAACCCGTTGTCCCCACTGTAAGGTAAAAAACACATTCTTAACTATTAGATGTAGGATGATTTTAAATACACGAAAAAGCTACAAAAAAAACAAAATTTAATGCATACCCAAAATTAACAGCGTACATCACCTGGAAGATCGTGTCCCCATTTTCATGTGTAAGTCAGGTGTCCTCATTGTACACCTTGTGCACGTGTGTGTGTGTGTGTGTGTGCGTGCGTGCGTGCGTGCGTGCGTGCGTGCGTGCGTGTGTGTGTGTTGTGCGCGTGCGTGTGTGTGTGTGTGTGTGTGTTGTGCACTTCTGGGTGCTGTGGGGCTCGTTTTGGGGAGGCTGCGTTTTTGGTACGTGGCATTCCCTGTTTGATATTATTTTTGTTTTTTTGACATTCTTATTCATAAATATAAAACTAAAGGCTAGAATAAAAAATAAGCAAATCTAATGTATATATAAACGGCAATATTTACGATGTGATTTTTTCGGCTATACCAGCCAAAGTTTCCGTCCTTTTACGGCTAATAGACTTAGCGGCCGGCCCTTTCAACTCCCCGAACAACCGTTGTTCATTTGCCCGGACGTCTCTAGAGCTCCACGTCTTGTGTGTGTGTGTGTTGGTGGTGTGCACTTCTTGGTGCTGTGGGGCTCGTTTTGGGGAGGCTGCGTTTTTGGTACGTGGCGTTCCCTGTTTGATATTATTTTTGTTTTTTTGGCTCTTTTCTTGGTAGGTAAATCTGCAGGAGCAGTGACTTCGGTGATAGCTGCCTCCGACATGCTTGTTTGTAAACAACGCCAGCGTTATAAATAAATCGTCTATTTTTAGAAGTTGGGCCGCTTGAAACAACTAATTTATTAATCACGGTATGCTCACCTGAGTACGTGCTAATGTGACGTTTATTAGCACCGTTTTAAAATGAAACTCGGGAGAGCAGGGTTTCAAATCACTGAGCACGATATCGCCCGAGTCTGAGGTCGTGCTCAAGAAATGTTTATAAGCACGGGACCAGGTATTCTGTTGAATTTTTAATGCAAAATAAGAATAACTTGAAATGAAACTAAAACGTATAAAAGGGGCACTCCCTACATCTAGCAGATTATACCGGGTCGTACCTACTATATAGCCTCTCTATACATCTAGCAGATTATAACGGGTCGTGCCGACTATAGCCTCTGTAGAGGATGGTGGACCTAATAAGCACAATTTCAAACAAAATCTACGAGATTATATTATCGAAACACGGTACCGTAAACCATTCAATAATCTATGTACAGTTGTACAATTAATGAGTGGATGGGATTTATTACAGAAAGCCGCTGTATTGATTACATGCGGTAAAATGAGGCATTTTTCGCCATAGGTTCTTTAAAATTGTATTTATTTATAATTTTACATTCATTGAACTTTTGGGGAGGCTGCGTTTTTGGTACGTGGCATTCCCTGTTTGATATTATTTTTGTTTTTAAAATCTTTGTTTCGAGAATATAATCTGCTAGATGTAGGGAATGCCCCTTTAAAGTCTTCAAATAACGTTAAATAATAGATACATACTATTTTATAGAAGAGCCTATGGCGAAAACCCCTCATTTTACCTCAGATGATATAGATACTTTCTGTAATGAATTGCATCTACCCAGTAATTGTACAACATAAAATTTACAAAGATTATTAAATGGTTTACGGTACTGCAGTATTTTTCAAACCGATTTTATCAATAACTGTGAATGCAAAGCTGAAACTTTTAGGTTAAGTAATAATACTTCCAAAGATTGTATTATTTATGTTTTGAATGCAATTTAAGTTGACATCAGTTATAGGGTGTGTCCCTTTAAAATTTCAACTGTGCACTCTCCGTCTAGCGGTTTAAAATATACTGCAGTACCGTTAACCATTCAATAATCTTTTGTAGAATTGTTGTACAATAAATGGGCGGATGCGACCCATTACATAAAGCTTCTATATTCATTTATTGTGGTAAATGAGGGATTTTTCGCTAAAGGTTCATCTTTGTAATTGTATTTATTTATTATTTTACGTTCATTGAACCAATAATCTATGTTTCGCAAATATAATCTGATATGTAGGGATTGGCCCTTTTATCCAAACGGTCGATGTATAAATGATTTTCCATTTTTGTTTTTTTGCAAATTGTTGTTGTTTTTGGCTCACCTGGCACAACAACGTGTCAGAGTGAGCTATTAAGAACTCATTCCGTCCGTCCGTCCACCATTTCCTTCGAACGACATCTTTGAAACCATTCGGTGATGAAACAATGCACGGATTTTCCCTGTTTAAAGCTCTATCAAAAATTGTTCAAAGAGTTGCTATGGCAACAAAGAGGCAAACATTTTAAAAAATTCAAAAGAGCTTAGATATTTAGCATGTGGCATTGTCTAGTAGACCTCTTCCAAGATTATTGAATTAAGAATTCGGATTCAGCAGTTTTTAACCTCAGGATCCTTGGTACCTGGCAGAACTAGAAATTGAAAAGCATCTTGGATAAATGATCGGTCAAGTGGCATCTTCCATTCCGTTGCCAATGTACTAGAGACTGTCTGCCACAATAGAAGCTAAATAAGGCTCCAGTAAGCGGCAGTTGATAGAATCTCTATTCCATTCACGCAAGGCAAGGGGGGAACAAGGGTATACCTCCAGCAGTAAAGAGTAGTCTCGCTATTTGTTGTTGAAGATTCAGATGGTCCCTAGATGCTGTCACCAAAGGATGTGGTACATCATAATCTTTGGCATCCTGAAGAAGGAAGGGAGTAAGTGCCTTCTAAGATTTAAATGTTGACAGAAGATGAAGAGTAACTGCTTGAAGTGTTGTTGGTGATAGGGAAACGGAGGATGAAGGTCTAGGCATAGACGTCTTTGAAGCAGAAATTGCTGAGTCCATACTGACATAAACTGCATATTCATTTATTTCTCCATACATGTGAAAATGCAAGTGAGAAAATAAATATACCATGTCCATCGAGTTATGGCAGGGCTTTGTTTTTGGGACATTTCTCAACCCTCTGGTGATAATTCCTTAACCACAACTCATGGACATGTTAAGAGTCACTTTGTCTGCCGTAAAGAGTACTAATACTAATTGAAAAAAATATTTATTCAATATAATCATGCCACATTTTTCAGGAGACCAGAAATAGATTCAAAGCAAAATGTTTAGAATAAATAACACAGACATAACTGTGTCTTGCACTTTCTCCCAAGGATCAATTAAAATGGCTTTAAATATTTGTGACAAAAATTCATAAAAATTAATGTAGTGGTTGCTTACGAATGCATTTAATTGTATATTCTGATCGTGAATAATCAAGTATTTATTTCAAAATGATTAAATGTAATATACTTTCATTCTGCTCTATTTTGTCCAAATATGTATGTTAATGTATTTTAAGAGCTCACTAAAGACGGCAAGTCACTTCCAGCCGGAGTCCTGAATAAATGTTAAGCTTCGTTCTCAGCTGTTGTTAAAACAGCCTACTTTTCTGCAAATCCTTTATGATTTTTTTTGGAATACTTGTCCATTATTTCTTGTCCTATTTGCAATTGTTGTCCATTTCTCATGACAGTTATATTAACTGTGAATGACTCATTTTCATTTCTGGCAAGCTCCTTCACATGTTTCACATATCTCAGCCTGCCAACAAGAGTGCTGACATTAACTGCAATTTCACTTATTTCTTCATACATGTGAAAATGTGATAGAAACGGCGAGAAAATAAATCTGCCATGTCCATCGAGTTGTTGCAGGGCTTTGTCTTTGGGACATTTCTCAACCCTCTGGTAATAATTCCTTAACCATAACTCATGGACATGTTAGAGTCACTTTGTCTGCCGTTAAGAGTACTAATAATAATTTTAAAAAATATATATCAATATAATGCCACTTTCTTCAGGAGACCAGAAATGAAAACAGTTTTCTGAATTGAGGGGCAGCAGGTTTGTCAGAAGGCGTGGATAGCATGTTATGGTATCCGTAGAAGTACTTTCTACGCAACATGGACTAAAGTTTTAGGTAATGTTGACAAAATATATGCAGATAATTAATTACAAATATATTTAAAGCATCAAGAATATAATTACATAGTTTTTTTAGCTAAATAGTTTTTAGTGAAATATGACAAGTTAGTATCTACCATTTAGTCAAATATCCCGCCTACTACAATAATCAATAAATATTGAACATTTAACACTTACAAAAGAATCAACTACTGAACAAACAACATGTGAACCCTAAACAGTGCGTTTCAGGTTTTCGTTGAGGGCACATGTGACTGCTTAAAGTAGTCAAACTTGTAATGTACCAGATGCATTTCTATTCATATCGATACATTTTATCGATATGTGACATTTCATCATTAAGATTGAATTCGAAGATCTCGGACGAATTGTAAATCTTAGGTTGACCAATTCATTTCTTGCCTGACCAAACAAAATGTATTGTGTAAAAGGCAATAAGAGCTTGAAATTTGGTCAGGTAGAAGCAAGACCATCCTCATCTTTCCAGCTCTCTACCCCTTTCTTAAATATTTGTCTTGGTCTTGAATTTTTAATGCTTATTTCCAGTACATTTGACAATAAAATATACAAGAAGTTAAGATTTCTGCTCGCATCTGCTATTGTGCCAAGAATAGACAAATAATGCCTCTGTGCTGCTCAAGTTTACAAAAACTTCCAACATCTACATGCCTCAATTGAAACAAGAGGGCCAAGATGGCCCTACATCGCTCACCTGACTTGCATTGGCTATAATACAAGGGGTCATGATTTTTACATATTTCGTAGAGGACTACTCAATGCTAAGTAATATTCCAAATATCTAAGCTCTGCCTGCATACCTTGTGATTTCACTATAAGTTTTCCCAAGATGAGCCTATGTAAAATCAAGTGGCATTTCCCCACTCCCCGTAAGGGTTAATTTTGTGTCAGGTGAGCTAAATCCCCACATGACGTGAAATTCTTGTAACTGGTGCTGAAGGCTGTCTCTTGATACTTTCCTTGATTTTTTTACCCATACAAGGTCTACATCCCTTAATGTAAATTCTACTATTGGTTCTGTTAAATCCATCAATGGAACTCGGTAGTAACCTGTATTTACAAATACTTGAAGTTGCAGAACTAGAAAAGAATGGTGCCAAATTCGACTTGACTACATCTTCAAATACTGCATGACCATTTAGTGACAGAAAATTAATTGTTTGTGATTAATTATTGGGTTACACCAACAATACCTGCATTTTGAAAATTAAAAAAAGAGTCTGAATTAGTATTTTATACTTGTGCAGATGGAGTTGTTAAAGTAGTAGGGCCAGGAAACGTTAAGGGAAAGGTTTCAGCAGAATCTCAATATGCTCTGTCTTGGCTTCAAACTCTGGCTACAATGTATGCAGACAAAATGCCAGATTCAAATAGGTGATTAGTTTAAATAATTATAACTGTGTTTCTAAAAATTCTCATACGAGCTATTCCTCAAAAGTGACAAATTCTATCATAGTGGTCTCACACCCTCTAACATTTATCATAAAGTGTTGGGACTTACAAACTGGACATAAATCATGTACTGTACATTGGTGCAAAGCTATCTATCTTTTTATGTCCAAAAGGGCGACACAAATTGATAAAAATTGTTAACTTGACATATCATTTGATATTGTTTTTTAAGTTTTACTGTGAACAAATGTGAATCACTTTGCATAAAAAATTGTGAAATTTTATGAGGCACAATTTCATGTTTTCACTATTTTTTAAACAGCTGTAATATAATCATTTTTTTCTAAATGGACTTGGCTAACTAGTAATAATATTTCAGACACTGAGCATTTACAAAAAAGCTATTTAAAAGTTCACATATCTGTCTCAAGTGGTGCCAATAAAAGTTAAATAATAATAATGAAAATAACAAAATTAAACAAGTGAAATTATGACATGATATTACATTGATTATACCAACAACTTTCCTATTCATTATATGTCTGAAATTCTCATTTGTCGAGTTTACTTCAATAAAATGTCTGAAATTGCGGAAAACGTCTTCATAAATCATATGAAACATGACGTCATTTTACGACGTCATCATCGTATGTTTTCAGGCGTTCAGTATGCTCGGTATACTTTTTGACGTCAATCCGGTAACACATTTTTATAATTTTCACTGAGCGGACGGCGAGTTTACCATGATGCAATCCACTGTTATATTTCGATAAACCACTGAAAAACAAAATAAATCGGTATAAACTAAAGTTGCACAGACCTGGAGCATTCCTGCCAGTTATTCATCTTGATCAACCATCAACCATGACATCTCTGCACACAGTTCTTGTGGACTGCTTACGTTGGATTCTAAATTGATGTTGGAATAAAATTTAAATAACATTTACTTACTATGTTCAGCAAATTTCCTATAAACAAAACAAAACTAAACTTTTATCTACATAAGATAATAAATCTTAAAAGTAATGTATACAAGAGATGTCTCTCACAAGTTAAAAACACAACCCCACCCCCAGTACTGCAGTAGAGATCTACTATCTTTACCGCAGAGCTACAGATAAGCTGCGTAATTCGTAAGTACGCAAACACAATCGGCAAAAAAGCAATTGAACTAGCAACCGTAGCGTACAGAAAAGCAAAGGAAAATAAGTTTACGCATTTTCTTTAAAAGTCGTTGCGAATCGAAAGTAAATGACCTTGGACCCAGAACACAACCCCACAAAAGGTTTTCATAATAATAACTAGACACCAAGTTTGATCACAATAATTCAAGTGCAACTAAAGATGTTTTTTCCCCATTTTTCTAATTTTAGAAAAACAACCTGGACTTTAACCCCATGAGCCCCAAACACAATCCCAATGAATTAAAGTCTTTATCATTATGTCAATTGTAACTAAAGATATTGAACATATATCTTTTTTCTATTTTTAGTTAGTGACCTTGACAATGACCCTAGGAGCCCCAAAACCCAGCCCTATCTTCTTAAATACTTACTACAAACTAAAGTTGGTTACATTATGTCAACTGTAACTAAAGATATTGAATATAATACAGTTTTCCTATTTTTAGTAATAGTCACCTTGATCCCAGGAGCCATAAAATACAATCCAATTAAAGATATCGTAAGGACGGCCGATAAATCATATCTCTAAAACTTTTTATACTTTATATCAATTTTTTTTTACAAGTTCATTTATACAAATATTCTAAATTTCTACTAAATTTTGTACCTGCATTATCTTTAATACTGTATGGATCTATTTTCCTATGATGATCTTTTTCTATCTTTATCTTTTATGATGATCTTTTTCTCATAAATTCTTATCTAACGATTTCCAATTCTGAAATCTGAATGCGCTGCTAAATGTCACGGGTATTCATACCTGTTTACATTCTATACATGACGTCAAAATGAAAGTATGATTTTCCCGGAATAAATATCCGCTAATCAGATTTGACCAAGATGGCGGCCATTATAAATCGAGGAAACATGCAACATATATCGGATTTAAAATTAAGTAATATTAACAAGTTATTCAAATGGGAAATACATGGAACATGATATAAAAGGTAATATTAAATAAATATGAATTGTATTTCAATACCGGACACAGATACTTTTCGTTATTTTGCTGTAAATGTTTGTTCATCAAGTGTTCAAGAATGGGTGGGGTGCTGTAACCAGCATAGCCCTATTTATAAATATTTTATATACAATAAGGCTGGTTTGCCCATGCATGCATGCATGAGCAAAGGTGCCAAAGTGGGTTTGCCCATGCATGCATGCATGCATGCGCAAAGGTGCCAAGGTGGGTTTGCCTGCATGGGCAAAGGGTATTTGTGTACAATTTTATGCAATAGCTATGAATAATTTTGGTGTGCAATACCTTAACACCTTAGTTTTTGTAAACTGTTTAGATTATTTAGGTTACGCAAACAACCTAAACAAGAAACAACTCGGTCTACAATTGATATCTTAATCCGACATTACATAATACACTGTTATAGATACTTTTAAGATTTCATCTGATAGTGATGGAATAATTAGTTGTGTGTTTGTTTTTCCTTTGGCTAAATTTATCTTTATTTCATTTCCGGTTTAAAAATGTTCAGTTTCTTTCTTTCTATTTTCAAATGTCCACTTTCTGGTTTCTTTTCGAAATGTTGACTTTCTTCATTTCCGTTTAAAAGTTTACTTCCTTTTTTTCAGTTTATAAAACTATTTCACTGTTTTAATTTCTATTCCGGGGCCTCAAATTGTATTGTTGTCCATGAGCAGGGAGGTTTCTTAGTTCTCTTTGCAGTTCTCGTCTTTCTTAGCGGGTTCGATTGATTACTCTGTGTAGATAAGCTCAAAGACCTTTAAAAAAAATACACAGCTGCGGAAAAAGATGGAGATGATTTAGCTCTCGTGGCTCTTGTGCGCTCAGATATGGAAGGGCTATATGTTTGCTGCCGACGTTTACTTAATGCTAGTATTTCTCCAACTTTCCTTTTCACACCTGACACAGTAGCAGCTAGCACCAAAAACTAAAGAAGGAAATAATAAAAACCACTACTATCTAACTAATAAACGTACACACAAGCTATATATTTCTTTATAAGGCGCAGTGTTGTGTCGTTTTCTCATTAGTAGAAACAACGTTTAAATTCAATTCCTACACAATTCGCAATTTGATTAAATGAAAGAGTTAGAACTTTCAAAAATTATTCTTAAAATTGTCCTCGTTAAACAAATACTGGTTTCCAAGAAGTTTCCGGACCAAAATAATTTCCGGACCTATTTTACTTCTTGCTGCATGGACTTTATGCAACATTTAAGCATCTTGATAACATCAGATCAACTAGACGTTTGTTTTCTTGAAAACAACACCAAATACTGGAGGTACAGATAAACTAGATCATTCAAATATCCGGGTTGTTTTACTCATCCTGTTTTGTTTACAACTGGGGGAATTCCGGTTGCACTGCGCATGCGCAGACAGTGCGACCCCTTACATGTAATTACAGTTAAATTAGGATATCTTCTTACGATATGGAAGAAAACTTTCACAGTAACAAAATAAATACATTAAATAAATATAAATAACGCCCGTCCTTTTTTAGCTCACCTGGCTTCGCCATGGTGAGCTATTGTCCGTCGTCCGTCAACATGTTGATTCAAATGACATCTCCTCTGAAACCACTACGCCAATGTTGATGAAACTATGCAGGGATGTTCATTGCATAAAGTTGTACTAAATTTGTTAAAAGAATTTCATTCCATGCAGAGCTCTGGTTGCTATGGCATCACAAAGGAAAAACTTTAAAAATCTTCTTCTCTGAAACCGCAAGGCCTAGAGCTTAGATATTTGGCATGTAGAATTGTCTAATAGAATTCTACCAAGATTGTTCAAATTATGACCCCCGGGTCAAAATTAACCCTGCGCAAGTGGTCACTTAGTTTTACATAGGCGTATATTGGAACAACTTTAAGAATCTTCTCTGAAACCACAAGGCATAGAGCTTAGATATTTGGCTGGTTACATTGGCTAGTGGACCTCTAGCAAGAATGTATATATTATGCACATGGAATCAAATTTGACCTGGCCCGGGGGTCATTTAGTTTTGCATAGGCTAATATAGGAAAAACTTTAAAAATCTTTTAAACCACAAGGCCAGGAGCTTAGATTTTTGGCATGTATCAAGGCCTAGTAGACCTCTTCAAAGCGTGTTCAAATTATTCCCCTGGGATCAAAATTGACCTTTCCCGGGGAGGTGGGGGTCACTTGTTTTACAAAGACATATATATGAAAACTTATTTGGTATGTAACATTGTCTAGTGATCTTCTACCTAAGTGGACTTGTACCAAGGTGAGCGATATAGGGCCATCTTGGCCCTCTTGTTTATGGTTTTTCTAGGCTTTATTATTGTGAACCATGTGTTTAAATGAACTTCAAAGCAAAGTGTGTTAAGAAGATGCAGCAGTACACCAATATGATATGCATGTGTTGTTTAGAAAAGAAGCTAAATAACAATATATTTACTGACTAATTGGTACAAGGCCGATCATTTGACTAACCTGTGCTAAGCCTTGTAATGGAAAATTAGGCTTACATTCAGTTGGACACTCGTTGGTCAATGCAGGCAATTCATACAACTTTTCTGCAACATAAGGAGCCTGATCAAAGGATTGCAAAGTTGAGTTGTCATCATAGGACAGTAGGTTGTTCAGCTCTGTAGAGTCAATATCATCATAGAATATTCAAATACGTTTGTTTCATTTCTTGAAACTGTGGAACTAGTACCTTTTGTGTTGATTTAATCTCCTGACACTGGATAATTATGTAGCAATACTCTGGTTTGTTTCTTTTTCAAAGTTAAATAAATGGTCTGGTAAACCCTTCACCAGTTTAGTTTATACTAATCTATTTTAGATAGTGAAGAAAGCTTTGAGCTTATTGAGTCACTCTCGAGTCCGCTTCCTGGAAAAACCAGTTCTGGTGTCATATGAGGAGGTACGGTCGTGACCTTGGTGGGGGCCCGAACCCGCAACCTCTGGGATGAGCGACAGACACATAAACCTCTACACCACCACTTCCACTTCACCAGTTAATATTTTGCCACTGTGATGATTTGTACATCATTGAAAAATTGCACTTTATACATGCAGTACGTTCCTAGTGGGTGAACGATGTCTGTTACTTTGCTTATTTTGCTTTTCAATGCCACTTAAACAGCGTTCGCGATCGAAAAATCGTGCATTTTCATACAATTTTTGATACAAACGTTATTTCGTACTCGCCAAAGGAAGCAACTCTATGTAAACAATATCGTTATATTACAGGTATCTACCTCCCTTGATTTAAGGCTTATCAATAAAAAAGGAGTTCGCACGCGGAGTGTTCATGGTGTTGGAAAAAACTATGTGAGATTTTCAATCACTGCTAAAACTTGAGATTTTTCTGTCCGGTAAGTGAGAAACAGTTTTCCTTAATTAATAGGTTGAAATGCCAAAGCAATATCCAGACGAGCAACTTCAGTTGGCATTGTCATCAGTACTGGAGCTTTTTATATGACTATATGTTCTAAAATAGGTTATTTATATACAGTTTGAAGAATTTTATTTTTCTTATCAAAACCTGAGAGGAAGCAGCTTTAAAAGGTTAGTCCGTAAAATAAGTTTCCGTTGAAGATGAAATTGTGAGACAAAAGAAGTAAGATATCCCGCTTCCGTTAAAAAAAAATATGTAAAGATACTTATACCATCCGAATATTCCATCTGTCCGAAATTCACCACATATCTTCATAAATGTGAATACATAGCTTCTAAGCATGGAATGAATATCAGCTTAGCACTATTTTAATTCACTAAATAAACTTTTATTTAAAACACATCCATGCGTTTTATGAAAATTCCATCTATCAGACAATTATAAATAAACTGTTGTGAGTCATTGTTGGTGTTTGGAATTAAGGGAGATAATGTACTCGAGTTAGGAGCGCAATCGCCTTGGTTATCTGTCCTGTCTATAAGAATTAAACAAGCTACCTTTCTCATGCTCTGCAGAGCGCAAGAACGGTCTGTCGTTGGAGACAAATCCTCCCTACAAAGCCTCATTTATACAGGCTTTGTTAAGTCTGTACCGTGACAACGCTTTGGTCTGTCAGACCGTCTAAATCACCAACTCTTTTTTAAAATTTTCTCCGTCGGCGCCTTTGATCGTCTAATAGCAACACGGCCATTTTGTTTGATCTACGACTGCTGTCTTGCGATTGCAGAATTTACATAAAATCTTACGATAATCGCACGTCTACGATCACCGGTGTTTTTGATAAGACATCTCCAAAAGCGTACTATTGTTGGTAAGACGCCCCCTAGAAACTATTAGATTAAGTTATTATACATCCAAGGATTCTTTTATTTATGTGTTGGAGGTTATTTAGTTTGATATCAGTAAGAGGGTGTGTCGTAAACCAGTTCGCGAATAAAACATCTAGATTCTATTGCATTAATTGAAATATCCTCTGTAGTCAGGGGCGTAACTGAGTCAAATTGGGATGTACTCACTTTCTAGTGGGGTTTGGGGGCATGCCCCCCGAAAAAAAATTGAAAAGGAAGCGATTTCCTGGCATTTCGTGACTATCCAAAGGCTACATTGACGACATATTTTGGTGAAAAAATCAAAACAGAATTCCTTCTACTATTGATTTTCATGCTTGTCGTGGTCATATTGCGGAATCCATCGAAACTTTTTGTGTTAAATGGTGTCGTCGTGAGAATGCTGATCCAAATGCATTAACGTCTTGGAAACGAAGTATTTTTAACATTGTCGATTCTCGTATAAAATTTTACCAAACAAATGAACACCTACTTCCATCAAAACCCAAGTTTACTTTAAGACATCTGAAAAAGGAAATCCAAGAATTTCATTCTAAGTATGTCTTAGTTCCAGCAGACAAGGCGGCCAACAATATTATCATCATTTGACGCCTACATTATATTAATGTTTTACAAAACGAACTAAATAGCACTAAAGCTTATATACTGAGTCCTTCCGTTGAACAAAATGTGGTCACTGATCACATCAGTGAAGTTTCTAATTTGAAAGTTCGTATAGATGATCAACATATTAAACTTCCTACTATGTACTGGATTCCTAAATTACATAAACAACCATATAAAGCTCGTTTCATCGCTAATTCAAGCTCTTGTACCACTACAAATATTTCAAAACTATTAACATCTTGCCTAACTGCTATAAAAACCCACGTGAAAAGATATTGTGATAAAGTATACGAAAACTCTGGTAAACATTTATTTTGGTCGATCAAAAATTCTGGCGAAATCCTGGATAAGTTTAAAGTTAATAATTACAAAGTAACTTCAGTCAGTACATACGATTTTTCTACTCTGTATACCACTTTACCACATAATTTGATAAATGACAAGCTAACTGCCCTAATTCAAAAGACTTTTGCCAGGGAGAATGTTACATTTCTCGCCTGCAATTTCGATAAAGCTTTTTTTACTAGCTGTATTGTTAAACATTATACTATGTGGACCTGTGACGAAGTTTGTAAAGCCCTTTCCTTTTTATTGAACAACATTTATATAAGGTTTGGGAATGCAGTTTTCAGACAAGTAATCGGTATTCCCATGGGAACAAATTGTGCACCCCTTGTCGCAGATTTGTTTTTATATTGTTATGAAAGAGACTTTATGTTGAGTCTTTCTCCAGACACGCAGGCAGACATTATTACTGCTTTTAATAATACATCACGCTATCTGGATGATATTCTTAACATGAACGTAATCAATATATTACAAACAAACTTCTTCAACA
>JAFMSR010001700.1:0-25202 GCA_022818135.1 Saxidomus purpurata
TATAACTGTTGCTTTCAGTGTACCTCAACATTACTTCTTCATGTAGAAACAGTAATCATGCCGCGAGCGAGACATGCTCAAATATTTGGCAAGATGCATCCGGTTAGGTGATTTACTTCCGGCGAATGAAAAACATCATACTTACACATATAGGACCAGTAGACATCAATTTGGATCTGGCGGGAAGAATTAACCAAGCAGACGACAAAAATAAGAATATTGCAATAGTGAATAGGTTCATTGGCAGTGTTCAGATATACACGGACGGCTGAAAAAAACCCGGACAAAAATAGCGGATGCAGGAAATGGTGGTTTTCTCAGAGAATAAAAAAATACTAAGAATTAAGGCGCAGCCAAGAACAGAGATTTATTCTTTCAATTTACAGCAAATGTCAAAATAATCTGCCCATAAACCGGAACCGGATCACGCGAAAAGAGATTTCTTAGTAAATGCAGAGTAAATACAGTCGTTACCGGTTTAGAGATTTCCCCGGTGCAAATCCCCTTATAATCGTTGATTGATTGGAAACCTCTCTCCGAACATTTTCGATGATTGATTATGAAAATGGATCATTTTTTTTTAAAATGCTAATTTATCTTATCTCGCAGATTCTTGGTTGCGAAACAGGTGTCTTGCCAGTGGACACTACCACTGCCTGGGCTCTGGTTGGGAATGAACTCGGACCCTCCGACCCTGAGGCGAACGCGCTACCAGTGCACTAAAGCGGACCGATTACGCATGCCTACGTTTGAGTTTACACTTTTTGGTGATAGATCTTGTAACAACAGACTGAGTATGGTACCAATCTAACTTTTGACCGACTCCTGCTATTTCACAGACTTTTGATTCAAATGTTAACCTTCTTGCTTTACCACATTAATTATTCAAACTGTTTTGAAAAAGAAATCATCAGTACGACTACATTGTAAAATGCAAGGCACGTTATAGGCTATCATATTAAACATCAATTTAGACCACCGTATTTCTATATTCACATGCGAGCTTGATCAGAGCAGGGATCAGACGCGTGTGGACACAAGCATCACCCTGGGGAGGTAGGGACCAAACGCGATCCGGTACATTATGTGCGCACAAAACTTCAAAATGTACTAGAACAATATTCTCTCAAAATAATGTTCAACAAACTTTTTATTGCATGACTTATATCCTTAATTTGTACAACACATATTTGTCTGTATTACTGTTTACTGGTATGGCAGTTGGGGTTCTCTGTATTGAAATCAACGTATCATCACCATTAGTAAGATAGAAGAACAAATCAAAACATCTCCGCAAATATTGCACAACTTTTGGCATTGTCGAACTATACCTAAAATCACCATGAATGTAGTAGCAAAACAGGCTATTTTACATATTTATTATATTACCAAATACGATGGTTTGTCTAACACTACAAAATGTATGACGATCAACTCACTTGCGGCTTTCTTAATTAAATAATCAATCTGAAATTTAAAATGTCTACAGGGTAGGAAAAGTAGTGAATTTTTGCCACACACACGCGCTCTTCAATAATATCAATACTTATAGTAAAACAAATTAGCAGGAAATAAAACGGCTAGTATAACCTACAGAATAAACTTTATTTTGTGAAAATCGGACAGGTAATAGGGACATAATGAACAAAGAACGGACGTTTTAATGCTTCTAGCCTTCGTGACTAATTTGGAGAATTAAAGAATTCGCGCGTTTTGTGTTACAGATACATTGAATATTATTTCAATAGGATGTATCAAAACTGCATTTATTGGATTTAACTGGAATATACCAACTATGGTAAGTATTTTTCTTATTACGAAATGAAGATGTGTTTTCTTCATTGCGCTAAATATTTTTGGTTATGATTCGGAATTCAAACAATATCAAAACAAGTTTCCATATGAGTGTTTTATATACAACAGTATTGTTTACACGTCATACTGGGTGAAAAATATAAAGTACTTAAGATCCACTTGATATTTACACAGCTATCTTTTGAGTTTACAATGAAAAAAAAGAAATACGCAACTATTTTGTGTAAACAACTGACTAAAATTGTACCTTATTTTAAATAAAAAGGGGCTGTTATTTGGTTTATACAAACTTATTTAAGCTTGATTGTGAAGAAAGTCTGAAACTTATCGAGTCACGATCGAGTCCACTTCCTGGAAAAACCAGTACTAGTGTCCTATGAGGAAGTACGGTCATGACTCCAGTGGGGTTCGAACCCGCAACCCACGGAATGAGCGGCAGACACCTTAACCTATAAACCACCGCTCCACCTTTTTACACGAAGCCGTATCAGAAAATGTTTCGATTTATACAATGTATACACGTTGATGTAGGTTGACCACGACTTTTTCGGGTACATAGCCAGATATTTTGTTATTTAACAGTTTGAAAGCGGGAGTATCCGTTGGATGTCCAGATTTTATGTGAATCGCTTGACAAACTCTCCAACATATTTCGTTTCTTGTTTAACTTGGAATAAACTATGTCACTTGGCAAAGCAGTTTCAAGCAGTTCAGATTGAAATATCCGTCACCGATGGTAACTGATCTGGCGGGAACGAAGCTCTGCCGAGTTCCCGCTAAACAGTTACCTGAGGCGACGGACATTTCTATCTGAACTAAATGTCTCCTGATGGAAACTGTCTTGTACTTAAAGCTGCTCGCTCTCAGTTACGGCGAAAAAAATATTTTTTTTAAAACTGACATACTTATACATAAATATAGAATTAAAGGCTGCAATCAAAATATAAGCAAAAATCTAGAAAGAAATTTGCAGAAATCGATTGAAAATGTTGGTTAGACGGCAACGCTACACTATATGTTTATATTTGAATTTCAAAAGCGTTTGCAACGCTTTTGCATTTGACAGCGTACTAGTATTATTTGAAATTTAGAGATATACGTGACAGGAATTTATACTGGAGCCTTTTTATATGACTATATGTTCCAAAGTACGTTTTTTACATGCAGTTTGAAGAACTTTATATTTTACCAAAATCTGAGAGCGAGCAGCTTTAATATATTTCTGAATGAAAACCTATCAAAATGATGCATTATCATATAAAAATAACGATATTCAGTCGATGTGTTTGAGAAAGGGGACGTCACAATGGTTATAACCTTACGTCAAAAGTAAGACACGAGAGTCGTCTGGCATAAGAGGGGTGCTGGACCGGTTTTCCCGCATGGGCAAAATCACCGGAAATGCCGATCCGATATGCAAGAATGACTTATCAGTAAACAGTATAAGGGACGTCACCTGTAGTTTACAAAGCCTGCTTTTAAAAAAGCTAGAAAGAAGATGGAAATGATCTCTCTGTGGCCAAAAGCAGTTGCTGATTTATGCTGAAAACAAAAATAAACCAAAATGTCGCACTTTCTTGCGAGATGTTCATCGCAAAGCAAAAACAGTGACGTAAAATTTGATAGTCGCCGGTAAAAGTTATGTTTTAGACTATTCAAGCAACTATATTATAATTATTGCTATAATTATCATGGAGGTAACGATATAGTATAACATAGACTTGAAGTTGATATCTTGCCAGTTTATGTATACAAACAGGGATCGATAGAATCTTCAACTGATCGTTGATATTATATGTGTGTAAAAGGCTTTAAAACAAGGAATTCAAAAGAAAACAGACATTTACTAAATAGTTGTAAGTCACTCTTGGCTACACATACCGGTCATTGTCGCGGGTAAAATCAGCGTTTTAAAATATGTTGCAGTACCGTAAAACATTCAATAATCTATGTAAAGTTGTACTCTTATGGGTGGACAGCAGCCTCTTTATTGATGAGATGTGCCAAAGTCTGTGAAGTTGGCTCGGAGATCGTACATCGACATTGGATCTGCATTCCTTCGTCCTGCATATTATCTAGATCGAAGATCAACATCAGATCTGCAATCGAGAAAGCAGATCTAGATCGGACATCGACATCAGATCTGCAATCGAGAATGCAGATCTAGATCGACATCAGATCAGCAATGGAGAATGCAGATCTAGATCGTAGATCGACATCAGATCGGCAATCGAGAATGTAGATCTAGATCAGAGCTCGACATCAGATCTGCAATTGTGTATGTAGATCTAGATCGTACATCGACATGAGATCTGCAGTCTAGAATGCAGATCTAGATCGTACATCGACATGAGATCTGCAATCGAGAATGCAGATCTAGATCGTACATCAACATGAGATCTGCAATCTAGAATGCAGATCTAGATCGTACATCGACATCAGATCTGCATTTGCGAATGCAAATCTAGTTTGTACATCGACATGAGATCTGCATTCGATCTAAATCGTAGATCAACACCAGATATGCATTCCAGAATATAGATCTACAGCGTACATCGACATCGGATCTGCATGCGAAAATGCAGATCTAGATTGTAGATCGACATCAGATCTGTATTCGAGAGTGCAGATCTAGATCGTAGATCGACATCAGATCTGCAATCGAGAATGCAGATGTAGATCGTACATCGACATCAGATCTGCATTTGCAATTGCAAATCTAGTTCGTACATCGACATGAGATGTACATTCGAGAATGCAGATCTAGATCGTTCATCGACATGAGATCTGCATTCGAGAATGCAGATCTAAATCGTAGATCAACATCAGATCACATCGAGAATATAGATCTACAGCGTACATCGACATCAGATCTGCATGCGATAATGCAGGCCTAGATCATAGATCAACATCAGATGTGCATTCGATAATGCAGATATAGATCGTACATCGACATCAGATCTTTATTCGAGAATGCAGATCTGGATCGGAGCTCGACATCAGATCTGCAATCGTGTATGTAGATCTAGATCGTAGATCGACATCACATCTGCAATCTAGAATGCAGATCTAGATCGTAAATCAACATCAAATCTGTATTCAATAATGCAGATCTAGATAGAACATCGACATGAGATCTGCATGCGAAAATGCAGATCTAGATCGTAGATCAACATCATATCTGCATTCGATAAAGCAGCTCTAGATCATAGATCGATTTAGATCTGCATCGGAAAATGCATATTTAGGTCTTAAGTTCGATCGCCATTAGATATGTAAACAACAGATCTAAGATATATTCATACCCGACTCTTACTTATGGCTTATTTATGGATTCAGTTCTTTCTCCTTGAAGTACCTCAACTGTATTTCATCAATTCATACAATGTGTCTTTGCCTACAGAGCATGCTGAAAGTTTTATACCCTATACCGGTATTTCTTAAATGACTTTGTGATGCCGGGACGTTACAATCGACCCACAATGCTTTAGGTCAATTGTTTATATGCCACTAATGGCCGATTTTGCATTTTTATTAAGTATTTTACCTAGGGCCAAGAAAATGTACAAGTGCTTTTGCTATTAGAAGAATACGAAGTGACTAGTCAAGTTTAGTGGAATGTTTCAAAGGTGGTTATATTCCCTCTCTATCTGACATTGCGTGATTTGTTTACGTCACTCGTCCTGTTCATGTATTGTTAAGAATAAACTATCATTTTGACAAAGCAGTATGTATCTTTTAACGAAACTGGTTCCATCTTTGCCTCTCAATGCCGGCCATTTTAATGAAGTGGTGATGTCATTAGTATCCGTTGATGTCACATGTCTTTCTTTTGAGGACCGATTATCGCATCAATTTCTCTCACGCACATCTCTATAATGCACTGAATATGAACTGAAATCTCTTCTTGCCTACCAGATGGGGATATCTGCAGTTTTTACCACTGCTGGAAAATGTCTTCTTGCCTACCAGATGGGGATATCTGCAGTTTTTACCACTGCTGGAAAATCTCTTCTTGCATACCAGATGGGGATATCTGCAGTTTTTACCCCTCATGTTAGACGACTCGCGTGAATTACTTGTGACGTAACGTTATAAACATTGTGGCGTCACTTTACCAAACACAGCATCTGAATAACGTTTGTTTTTATATTAAAATGCATCATTTCGATAAATTTGTATTTAAATATCTATTTTAAAGTGCAAGACAGTATGCAAGAAAATGTTTCTACTGTGAGATACGTGGTTCAGATGGAAATATCCGTCACTTCGGGTAACTGTTTCGCGGGAACTCGGCAGAGATTTTTTTATTCTCTTTATCAATATGAAGTAGATCTATAATTGCGTTTAGAAAGATAGTTTATTGAACAAAAGGTTACAAACCCATACGTCCGTGCAATGTAACTAAGTGTTGTAACAAGTGAACAATTCAAATTTGAATTTCGAATGCCGCGCTGGCACAACATTCAAAGTTTAGCAGTTTTGTAGATTTTGAATGTCAAATGTCGTATGTCGCGCTTGCACGACATTCAAACTTTAGCAGCTTTGTAGAGCTTGAATGTCGAATGTCGTATGTTGCGCTGGCACGACATCTAAATTTTGAATGTCGAAAGTCGTATGTCGCGCTGGCACGACATTCAAACATCAGCATTTTTGTAGATTTTGAATGTCAAATGTCGTATGACATTCAAATTCTGAATGTCGTTTGTCGCTTGTTGAGCTAACTTCACGTAAATTACAATACTCAATACATATTGTCAGAGCTCTAAAATTATAACAGATGGATTGTCAACGAGGACAGTAAAAAGTCATTAAATGATTGACAACACGAACTATTCTTTAATGCCTGTACATGAAACTATTTATTTGCAACCGCCGCCAAAAGATTGTCAATAATCATGTTATATGAACATTGTAGTACTTTATTATTTGAGCAGAAAAGTGTGAACTGCAATAAATGGGTTTTCGCCTTTCAAAAGCCCTACACACAAAAGGAGACAGTTTAAGCATTTGAAGGCAATTCAACCAACATTGGACTATTTGGATGTTTCCGGTAATATTTATATTGTTCTGCCGTCTGGGGACTTTTTGAACTTTACATTCCAGTATGAAGTGAAGTTCATCATTCCGAGTGTTGTATGTGCATGTCAAACAGGTCGTTCATTTCTAGGAATTTATTTATTGGTTAATTTCATCTGTCCGTTTCTGAAAGTAATCTATGTGCTGATAATTATTGCATTGCTAATGAGAATATAAATTTTGAGACGTTTAGATTACATTTTTATCACTTAAAAACTAATATCAGGAAAACGTTTGTAAGTGGACGCTCGTGAAAAGATTCGTTTACCTGATACTTTCAATTTTATATAAAGATGGCTGAAAGGATTGGTTCGTCTGATGTCGATCTACGATCTTGATGTGAATTTTGGAATGCAGATCTGATGTTGATCTACGATCTGTACATATTGCCAAACTAGCATTGTCTTGTCTGCAACTGATTTATGATGTCTAGACAGGGGTGTGTCGGATATATACGGCAAAGTTTACAACCGTTGCATTTAAATGCCCACGAGAAATTTATTCTCAAATGTATACATGTATGTTGACACGTTACTTTTCCTTGGAGGTTTTATGACTCTTCTCCGACATCCCAGTAAAATTATCACAAAACGTACATTTCGCGGACGAATAAGCCCTGTATATCCTTTTAAAGTCACAGTAGCACTTTGGATGTAAAATACTTGTAGCTCTTAAAATACCAAGAAAGATATCTTACTGGCGGAATCGATCGTTGTTTGTTCGAATAACTTTCATAACGTTGCTTTTGAAATCGAGAGTAGATGCTATAAATGTAGTGTGTAATTTTTTTCAAGTATAAAGCAGAAAAATAGAAGTCTTTTTCGTGAAGAAGGGACAAACATATGAAAGAAATGTGTAGGTCAACAGTGTCTTAGATTAAATAGTATACAATTATGTTATTATTATATCTGTAAATTTAATCTAAAGTGCTAATGGGACTTTAAGACTTTGCATGTTGTTTCATCTGATAACTGAACTTAATTACTTGTCTCTGGTATAATACGTGCTCCCCAAAGCGCGATCTATTCCAGTTTGTTCTTTTCCATACAGAAGTAGTTCAAATGCTGAAATCTCAGTCCAGTACTGTACAGAAATGATTATGTAATGTTCTCACCGATAATAATGCTACAAACTGTATGTTACTATGTGTAAAACTGAAGAACGTCATAAACTGATATATTTTCAGAGTGAACAGTCGGCCGAAACTTTCTGAGGTATTAGTTGAAATGTTTGCTTGACCGGAAGTGGTTAAGGTTATTGTATGTATTCCAACTGGGGAGACTCGAGAGTGTCGTGACTGTGAGAGCGTACAGGGTCTGTAGTCGCTGACCTACAACGGGATCTTTTTAGGATGATATATAAAGTCTCTCGACCTGGAGTTGATGGATCAACTTCCCAATCTTCACGCCGGAGTGCCTCTCTCGACCTGGAGTTGATGGATCAACTTCCCAATCTTCACGCCGGAGTGCACTCGAAGTTCCAAAATGTGGTTTGGTTTATGGTTTTAGCGAGAAGAAAGAATAGTCAATGCAATACTATCATTTGTATTTGTTTTCAAATATGTCGTAAAGACATAAGTTATTGAATGAAGTGTAAATGATTTTAGTTTTCTTTGAATACTCATCTTCATTTAGACAGTTTATAGTCCATACCGACCCTGGTGAATTTGCCAAGACTCCAGACAGGTACAGGTTGAAGAGATATAAGGGAATCCAGGTACCAGACCGTAGCTATTTCAAGAAAAGACCCCTTGATTCTTTTACGTAACCGATGTATAGTACCGATACAAGTCAGACAACTGGGTTTCTAACTAGTTCATCTCTAGATCGGTGGGGAACACTGAAAAGCGATTCTGAAATGGCCAGTGCCCCAGTCGGGATTCGAACCGTGAACCTCCGGATTGGTAGTCCAGACCGTTCACCATTTGACCACTGCCGCCACCCCTTTGAATACTCAGGACATGTATAATTGTCCAACTCTTTGTGGATGTACTCACACTTACATAACATTTGTAACCGTATATTTATTTTATCAACACCTTATTACTTAATCCGCGTTTCTTTAACTGAAAGCAAAGTAGCCAATGTCACAACGATATTTAAGTGTTTCTCGTCCAATCCATACCCCAGGCAATCTTTATGAGTTCCGGGATTTATCTCTCTCAAAAGCTGTTACTTGTAATGTTCGTGCCGTATTCTGTTAGAATAGAGCTATGCACGCTAACCACTTCCCTGAGGCATTGCTTCTTATTAACATATCACAAGTAGAAAAGTTGCTGCGGATCGCAGCAAAGAAGATAGCGTTGCCCAAATGATGATGACTTGTATTAAAGGCAGAACTGTATTAGACTTCGGAACACGATTTTGAGACGTTAAAAAACAAGAGAGAGACATATTAAATCGACTGATTTTCTTCACTTGACTAGAACTGCCAACAAGAGTAGCCATCTTGACCCTATATCGTCCACCTGAGTGCATGGCCTACTTATTACACAGTGTGATCAAAATCAACCTTGATCTATATGTGTCCCAGATTTAGTTAGGTTATCACCAAGACCGGAAGATTCTGGCTAATTCTCATAAAATTAGTTATAAGATTTGACTTTTAGAGCAATAAAAAGTGATCTCTTGAGCTGATCTTGTTACCTAGTTTTGGATCCAAGGTGACCACCATTCCAATATAACATAGACAAACATTTTGACCAATGTTCATTTGATTGGCTATAAAATATGGCTTTTAGAGTGTTTACAAGGTTCTTCTTTAATTTGACTGTGTGACCTACATTGTAGTTTCTATATAACTCCAGATGATCCAGATTCAAACTTGACCTAGAAATCATTGAGACAAACATTTTGACCAATTTACATGATGGTAGTCTCTAGAATGTGGTCGACAATATAATCACAAGCATACTCTTAATATACTTTACAACTTTAATACAGGGGTCGATTGATTAAAACCAAGGAATATAAAGAAGCAAGTTTTTTTTTAGTTTCAAATTACACCGAGTCTTGCAATTACGACAATATACCCGTCAAATCCCTGGTTGCAGTGTTTAGAGTGTTATAATAATTGTTTATGACTACAATAACTGTGCAAAGACATATATACAAAATTTATACAAGTATATTAAGTGGAAGTGTATTTTACCGTTATTGCAAGGAAAACTTTGTGGCATACAGACTGTAATATTTCTCAGAGTAGTAAGTATAAGATGGTGTTCTATTTAATCATTTGTTTTACAATATGTCAGAGTTTTTCTACCTAGAGTAAAAGAGCAAAATCTAGAAATTTGTGCAAAGGAAAGTTTCCAAAGGAAACGGATGCTCCCGCTTTGTGCTTTTCAGTAACATGCAAATATGAAAACACTAGCGGATCCAGGGGGGCACCCCGTGCGCCCCCCCCCCCTAAAATTCCCCAACCTTACATAAATATCTCAGTATAAATTTATATTTTCTGTTTCCGAAATCGGTATCTTAAAAGTATCAAAAACACGTTTTAAATGCAGGAAAATGCACGAAATGGCACCCTCGAAAAAACAAATTTTCGGGGGAGCATGCCCCCGAACCCCCCTAGAGAGTGCCTCCCTATTTTTTAACCTCTGGCTACGGCCCTGACATTGTTCATTGCCATTCAATTATACATGGTATTTATACACTCGCTCGCTCCACCATTATTTAGTGTTCGATTACTTAAAAACAGAGAATAAAACACAGTCATAATTGCCGTCTTATAAGGCTTGAGCAGAACTAACAAATGGCAAAAAAGTTACGCCCCCCCCCCCCTAAGACCAAATCCTGGATCCGCCCCTGGAAAATGTATAACGACTATCATACAGGTGCACACATGTGTTTCTCTGAACTATTAAGTGCAAATGTGGCCATAATCGAACTTGACCTGTAAGATGGATATTTACGAATGTAAATTGTATATAGTGGTCATCTGTAGTGTGCATAGGCTATATTCAATGCATTGTTACTGTACTTTCTATGCGAATTTTAAATTTTAAACTTTTTTCCTGGCCATCATAATGGGGAGAAACAGTCCCGCAAAGATCGTAATGGCGGGTCTTTCAATTTGGAAAAAATTTTGGTGGTAAAAGACTACACCACGGAAAGCACGAAACGTACTGGAAATTTCCGCCGATATGAACAAAACAATATAAACAAAGAATACTCAGAAGTCGGTAAAACATGAGCGGGCCTATATACACTCGTTGAACTAATATTGAATTCTATAGTTTCTATTACAGATGAAAACGTTCCGATACTGCTCTTAGTGCTCAATATTATTACTTTAACAATGAAAAATCATGTTTGGTTACACATGTACCAAATGCAGATATTTTTAATACTGAAATGATAACGCTATTGTGTGTTTGTCATATCGGCGAAAATTTCTGGTACGGTCGGCCTTTTGTGTGTTCTGGTCAGGGTTTTACCACATACCTCAATATTCACCGAAATGAACTGTTATTTGCCGAAAAAGAAATGTTTAATATAAAACACGATTATTCATCATTTTTATCATTAAACTATTCTGTGCCTTTGTAGCAAATTTAGAATACTGCAATGTTTACCAGTGGAATTTAGTTCAATGTCAGTAACTTCAACGAAGTCTTTTCAGTATCGAAAACGAATTTATTCACTACTACCGATACGGTGATAAATTGATCATTGCCACCTCACCAGTGACTTCCAGTTACATTACCCCAAACATGCGTTGCGCTGAGGCGCAACGCAATAACAAGTAACAGGCAGCTGCAACTGTTTGCGTAATTATAAAATATTCGGCGTTAATTCAGCGTTTATGCGGCCTTCCAATATAGCAAGAGAAGAAATATACGGTCGTCCTTGTTGTAACTATCAACATGCTCGCACTATTGTCTGAATTTGACCCATGTGCCACCTTTATGTTTTCCTCGGTTTTTACCGTCAGCAAAGGATATTCACGGCTCAGTGCTCAAAATCGGAAATGAAAATAAAATAAAAACACGTGAAAATCGTGTTCACAAATTGATATCATAAATCGGTGTCTAATTAAAGAACCTTTGCAGTAAGTCTTGTGAACACGATTTTCACGTGTTTTTACTTTCATTTAGTTAAATATCGAGACGATTCTTAAACTGTGACCTAGCTCAGTACCGAGGAAGCAAGAATAGATGTGCACGCAATCAAAGTTTGAGCAAATTAAAGTTTAATGTGACCTTTACCTATGACGCAGACATCGAGAAAACGATCTTGTGAAGGTCAATGAATGTAGTCCAGTTCTACTGACAGACAGACGGACGGGCGGACGGATTTCAGCACACCGTAAAACATTCCTTATTTTAAGAACGATGATGGCGACGGTGGGCAAAAAAAAAACATTTGGCTTATTGATGCAAGACAATGAAGTCCGACGATATATGCAAAATCTCTAACACACCAAGAAACAGATACAACAGTCTACATCTAAATCACGCCTGTATGCAATTAGAACTCTTCCACAACTCTTAACAGCATTTGTAAATAAAAACAACAATGTAAATATCGAGGGTTCAAAGGTAAAAGGTGATAACTTCCATTTTCAACATTTTGAGAAAAACGCAAAAAACATAAATTGTAGTAAAACTTTTACTTCCGAAAAATATACATACAAATTTTGATTTTTCTATATTTGTTGACTAATTTGGATCATATCTTGTAAATTTTGCCTTGCAGGGTATGATTTGCAAACGATAATAAATGTTTGTTTGGAAATAATAAAATGAATCGTGGCATTTTACAGAGGTAAAAGGTTCTAAGTGTACTTAGATCCTGACTAACCACAATTTCGGAAAGGTAAAAGGTGATAACTGCACGTAGCACCTTTTACCTTTGAAGTGGTATCAATGAAAGTTCTAGATAAATTGTGGTAAAAAGGTGCACTTACTGCCTTTTACCTCTGTGAATGATTGAGATGTTATAATTGTTGCGATATAATTATGTCACTGTTTGGTACAATGTTCCCTAATGTCATTAAGAACACAAAACATAATAATAAACTAAACTTGTACACAACCTAATGCTACTCATTCATAGAAATTTTTCCCAACTCAAAGTATTTCTTTCTAACTACATGGTTATTAGATTATTAGAAAAATACTCACAAAAACCTCACACACATTGAAGTTGTTAATGGTTTTAATTGAAAAGTGTAATTGAAATATATATATATATTATCAAACTTTTGAGGTCAAACAAACACCAGTACTGTTGTACACCAGTAATGTTTGACAAAGTCAATTACTCAAAAACACCTCATCCATATAAAGTTTCATAATGTTTAAAAAAATAATTGTACACCGTTCATTAATATTATCAGACAGAACTAATCAATTCCAAGGGCACGCTATTTACACAAATGTCTAATAGAATGATTGCCGATTTGATAATATTAATCGTCCAACTGGATGGGGGAAGTTTGTTTTCTAAATTTCATGAACTTCACACGTCGTCTTCACTCTCGCTAACAGAAGGTAACGGAAGTTTGTCCTTCATAGATTTTCTGCAGGGCAATGACTGATAGTATGATTCATATTCTTTTGGAATCGTCCCGGAAGCAACAAGTGACAACAGATCTGCCTTTTTTACAGCGGATGTTGGAAGCTTTTCTCTGTAAGCCTTTCGTGGCACCTTGAGATATTTCTCTTTACTTCTGCTCTTGATCTGGATCAACCTTATTTTTTTGAAATCACTTGGATCAAATCCATATTTCACAAAAATACTTTGTCCACTGTCTTTACGAACTTGTATCCATTTTATATTCAGCCAGTTAACACGTTCCCCATAAACGTCGGTTTTTCATGGAGCCAAAGTTCTGGTCTTTGTACCACTAACTTGTAGTCTGTGACGTCGGTGTACTTTATGGGAACGACAATATATGGTTGCTTGCGCCGTGCTAATATTTTAACTGTTTCCCATTGAGATGGAACATGTACTTTTGTTAGGCTTTTTGCAAAGAAACTTTCGATTTATGATTTTGAGATGGGGAATTTCTAAAAGACAGTGAACTAAGCAGCTTGCTACAAACTGATTGCGATTTTGTCCCCCACACGTATCACTTTATAGTGCCACTTCTTCAATACCAGACGTCTTACTTGCAACAGAATTCACATACATGTACATGAATACACACGTTCCTACTTCGCATGAGCCTCGTTGCTCTTGCGTCTCGTCCCACAGTTAACATGACCCATTTCCATTCCCAAGATCAAAGAATGATAAATTATAACAACACAGTTTTCTCTTGTAATAGAGTTCTCCGATTAAACTGCATGGTGTTGTGAGTACAGCCTGGAGGTCAAATGCTGACGCAGAAAATGTTGAATGTTTCCTTGCTCTTTCTATATCACTTTCTTTCTCTTTTCAAGCCTTTGTTTTCCTTTCTTGGTGTGCATGATATTTTGTTTTCGTTGCATCATCTAGTTTATCTTCCGTCTTCAATGTGTCATACTGATTACAGACCGGACATTGATCTTTCTTTGGGTGAAAAAAGATAAGTTGTACTCTGTACAAAAAAAATATTTCTGTACAAAGCCTCTGAAACACAGCTTCTGTTTTGTTCTTTGCACTTTTCTACATAAAGTAAGCACATTCGCCTTATACTTAAATCCTGTGTTAAATACTTCCTATTGGAGTCTTTTCTTGTGTAGTGAGAATCAACAGTTGGAAAGCTTTCAATACGCTTTTTTACAAATGATATGTGATATTCTATGGTTTTATTTCCAGGCACTGCTTTCCCTCTCTTGTCATTTCCAACAAATAGCCCCGATGCCTTCTGTTTAGATAAACAAATAGCCGAGAAATTTCACGGAAAAAGAGATAGCAGATAGTGCACTGTGGATTGTATGAATGTAATAGTCTGTCAGTGGTAAAAGGTAATGAAATCAGTTGTTACCTTTTTCCACTACAGATTCTTCAGCAACTGTCAAATGGAGGGTAATAAGTACACTTACAACCTTTTACCTCTACAAAGTTTGTTGAAAAGAGGTTATCACAAAATTTTTGCCCAAATAAGGACTGAAGTTTACTTCAAAATTTTTTGCCAGATATAAAGGACACTTAGTACATTTGAAAAATCACAAAATGTCATTTTTCGGCCAAACTGGCAGTTATCACCTTTTACCTTTGAACCCTCGATATATCCTACTCTTTCATACGATCGCGTTCCGAGCATCACTTTTTGCGTTCCTGGTACCTGGCTGATTGGGATGGGAACGATTTTGCTCACTCGGCCATCTCCGGAATCTTATGTATGAATGACCGTCACAAGCATGTATACGCAATGTGTTTTGACCAAAGTTACGGTAGATGTTACATTGTATTTGTATGTTCCCTGCCTACGAAGCAGGCTCCCGTATTTGGGCAAATATAAACATAAAACCCCTCAAATATGCAAAAGAAACAGCGGCATGGAATCCGGATAAAAATTGTTCATCATTAAGAGGCCTTTTTCAGATAGAATTCCATTTCCAAACCTACAAGCAAACATAAAAAATGGAGAGACGCAGAATTTATGTGAGGGTCGAATAGCATGCGAGTTTTTTGGCAATTATTTTTTAATTATATGAAAAATGGGAAAATGATTCATCACCTTCCTTGTTTTTTCCTTTAAATTTATGCGCATACTGATTTCCGGAAGCTCAGCATGTGATATTCACCGAAGTGCATTTTGCACTTCATATGCAGGTTCCCCCAGCGTGACATTGACATATCGATAACATCGTTATATTTCGATAACGTTGTCTGTGACAGATTGATAACACTGTGACATTTGATAAAAATGTAACAACGTTTCTAACGTCGTGATAATTAGATAATAGGATGAAAACTCAGTAGCACAGTCTCGGTAGTTGTTTTTTTCTTCTGTAAAGGCATAAAATGTTCAGATATTAAAGTCCCAGGATCACTATGAATTTAATGATATAGAAAAATAAGTTAACTGATAGGATAAAGATAAAGAACCATGTTTTATTTACCGTTTCCAGTGTTGACATATGTTTTTCTTTTGTATTCAAGTCGTTCTTCACGAAAAAGAGTTGCCAGAAAGATTTTCTTATTTCTTTTTGCAATATCATTGAATAAAATACTGCGCTATATTTGTACCTATCGTTTAAAAAACTAAGTTATGGATGTTTTTGGTACAAATAAAGGTCATTTTTGTCTGTGAGACATTTTTCTTGGTAAAATAAGAGCTACTTGTGAATGACCTATACAAATCAGTTTTACTCTTTCTAATCTTTAATACTAGATGATAGTTTTGAAATGAAATGTCATTGCACCTTAGCTCGCTAACTTCACTGAAACGTCAAAAACCTGCGTATCTCAATATGATCATAAAATTAATATAAAACGTCATTATTGTGGGAAAATAAAGTAAATAAGTCTATCAAATCCTCTGAAGTAACTACGTCTTTCTTAACACTTGGAGTACTATTCATCAAGTAGATTTCTCACAATGCTGTTCTCGGTTGGGTCAACCATGTCATTGATAAAATGATGCCATTTGATACTTTAGAACGCTGCTGAAATTACTTTGTCCGATTTTTTCATAGGAAACAGTAAGAAATATACATTGCTACATGTATAGCATTAGCCGGCAACGACACAAAATAATGTTTATTACAAAACAGCTCAAAACCTTTGAAATATGAAGAATATTTTCGAACTGTACTGTCTGCTCCAGAATGTGATAACTGATTTGACATTGTCTCTATCACGTCTTCCATATTGGATACATGTACTCCGGCATCTTCAAATTTGCATCTTATTGAAGACTTAAAACCTTTCACACCAGTGCCTGTAGAAAAATAACCACTGTTCATTTTCTGAATATGATAAATGATAATCAAAAAGATCTCCGTGTTACAGAAATCTTGATTTTAAGCATAATAAATTAAAACTCCACTTTGTATCTACAAATATGCCGTTATGTACGAAAGCCTAGAAGGATCAAATAAAAAACAAAAAAAGAGTAAATAAACGCGTACGTACGAGAAATAAACGCGTACGTACGAGAAATAAACGCGTACGTACGAGAAATAAACGCGTACGTACGAGATTAGAACACGTACGTACGAGAATTCAACACGTACGTACGAGAAATAATCGCGTACGTACGAGAAATAAACTCGTACGTACGAGAATAAAACACGTACATACGAGATTAAATCGCGTACGTACGAGAAATAAACGCGTACGTACGAGAATCAAACTCGTACGTACGAGATTAAAACACGTACATACGAGATTAAAACGCGTACGTACGAGAAATAAACGTGTACGTACGAGATTTAAACTCGTACGTACGAGATTAAAACACGTACATACGAGATTAAAACTCGTACGTACGAGATTAAAACACGTACATACGAGATTAAAACGCGTACGTACGAGAAATAAACGCGTACGTACGAGATTTAAACGCGTACGTACGAGATTAAAACACGTACATACGAAAATAAAACGCGTACGTACGAGAAATAAACGCGTACGTACGAGATTAAAACGCGTACGTACGAGAAATAAACGCGTACGTACGAGATTAAAACGCGTACGTACGACTATAAAATCACGTACATACGAGAGACATATCATCATACGAGAAATTCTTGTATGTCATCGTAAACGCATGAATACAGTTGAATATGGATGATTATAAATCTATTGTTAAGCTATATTTTAAACTGGGTCTCAGTCAGGCTGAAACATTATGTTTTTTGGCAGTACACCATCGAATTATCATTAGTAAGCCTACTCTTAAAAGAACATTGAAGCAACTGAAACTGTTTCGTAGAAAAAACTATTCGGATATATTAGACGTAGCGCTTTATGTAATGAGGGAATTACAATCGGCTGGACAGTTACATGGTTACAGATGGATGCACTTAAAATGTATTCAGGCTGGATTTAGACTTCCCAGAGATACTGTATATGAGCTAATGAAAATACTTGATCCAAACGGCATTTCACTAAGGAGAAAAAGACGCCTTCGCCGACGTCAGTACTTTAGTAAGGGGCCTAATTAAAATGTAGGAAGTTAGCAGTAGCAGTGAGCAGTAGCAGTGAGCAGTAGCTAAATTATAAAATGTGAAGTTGGCAGTAGCAGTAACACAGCAGTAACAGTAGCTTGGCAGTAGCAGTAGCTTGGCAGTAGCAGTAGCAAAATCATAAAACGTGAAGTTGGCAGTAGCAGTAGCTTAGCAGTAGCAGTAGCACAGCAGTAGCAGTAGCTTAGCAGTAGCAGTAGCACAGCAGTAGCAGTAGCTGAGCAGTAGCAGTAGCACAGCAGTAGCAGTAGCAGTAGCTGAGCAGTAGCTGAGCAGTAGCAGTAGCACAGCAGTAGCAGTAGCTTAGCAGTAGCAGTAGCTGAGCAGTAGCAGTAGCAGTAGCTTAGCAGTAGCACAGCAGTAGCAGTAGCTCAGCAGTAGCAGTAGCAATAGCACAACAGTAGCAATAGCTGAGCAGTAGCAGTAGCTTAGCAGTAGCAGTAGCAGTAGCAGTAGCAGTAGCTGAGCAGTAGCAGTAGCTTAGCAGTAGCAGTAGCAATAGCAATAGCAGTAGCAGTAGCAGTAGCTCAGCAGTAGCAGTAGCTTAGCAGTAGTAGTAGCTTTTAACTATCATAAGCAATAATATGAAGTAAAACTCCCAAAATATGACAGTTCTAAGTTAAAACAATTATTGTATCATAACAAACGGGATAGAGTAAATCAATCATTGTACATGTACATGTAAGTGTTATGTTTCATAAAGAAAGAAGAAAAGGTTAACGGGTATAGAATGGTGTTTTCTCAGGTTTTCTAAGGATTTGTTTATGTTCCTTTAATTCTGCAATCGATGACCGACTGCTTCCGTAATGCTGGTCGAACACTTCCGGATGCTCCAGGTTATCGATAAGTTTCATGACCGTTCATAACTACGTAATTTAATATGATATTTCTTAAATTTTAACTCTTCCCTATTTAACAGCGGAGATTTTCTGTGGTTGGTGTTATTAATCAGTTTCAGTTTTCAGTTTTTTATTCAGCAATTCGTCAAGTACAAAATTAAATTGTTCTGAGAATCAGGATAGATTTACAAGACTTTCCGTCCTTGATTTCAGAGCTACATTTATATACTTGCTACATTTAGAATTGATTTTTTCTATGTAGATATTTACAATTTACAATGATACAAAGATTGTAGTATCGTGTCCATAGATGTAAAAGTACGATCTACGACATGATTTGTAGCTAAACATATATATTACATGTTTCGATGGTTGCCTTTTGCAGTATCGGAATACCAGTGGAACATTTAGCATTGGTCACCGTCAGAAAATGTCGCTGCACGATTTCCTTTTGTCAAATTACTGTATAAATTAAATCTTACTCGGCACTGGAGCGGTCTACTTAAAAGGTACAAAAAACACACATGACCTCGAAATCGAACTGTATAATACATCAAGTAATTTTTAGAGCAATCAAGCAATTGCATCTTCATATTTGAATATTGACAGTTTGTAATTTGATGATGGAACTCAAAATATATATTTTATTCGATATAAAGCTGAAAAGGTAATACATGTTAATCAGTGGGAAAGAACTATTAAACAACCTCGGGATTAAGAGGCTTTTTTCTTCTATCAATGTGCATATATGCTTAACAAAACTTGTGACCATGAACACACAGAAGTATCATATTGGTCACTTTATAAATGATACTTAATTCAAATTTTAACGATTTTGAAAGTGAAACTGATTCTTTACTTAAAAATTGTGAGTTGTGTGCGTTTACACTTTTATAAAAAAAGAGTATGTATGCATTTGTCAAGAGCGGCTATTATTCTGTTCTTTACAAGCAAATAACTACAGTCCGCAGTCGAGTGACTATGTCACTGACTTGAAATCACTGTAAACTCTCAAATTGTACTGACACTGATTGAGGGTTATGGGTTCGAGCTCTCCTACCGACCATGTCTCTTTATGTGAGAAAGTTGTCAGTTTCGTACGGGGGATCGGAGTCTAATACTGGTTCTTCCCAGGAACGATGGTCAGGTAAACTGCCCGCCTGTAAACAACTGAAATACTGTTGAAAACGACCGTTAAACCTCGAACAAACAAACACAATGGGCCAGAACTAGTTCTTTTATCGGTTATGTTGATAAAAGGCAGAACGTTTTTTCTGAAAAATCAATTTTTGACTATCATTCGACATAATATTTCTTATAGTAGATAAATTCGGATATACATGACTTGTACATGTGCATAGCATGTGTGGGGGTCTTGTAAAACACAACAGACACTTTTCCAAAACGTACGAGGTGCATGAAAAGTTTGTAACTTGATAACAGAACGCAGTTCAGATTTGTTACTGATACAAGTATCTTAGAAAACAGCAACTTTTCATTGACGATTACAAGGAATATAATTGAACAACAAGTATTAGAATTTCTAACAAAAATGCTGATGATTGCCGTCAGCCGAGTGTTCTACTTCAGTATGAATAGTAGAAAACTGTTGACACCAAGATGAAGAGTGTGCTGTTGACACCAAGATGAATAGAATTTTATCAAGGTCCGTCCATGAGAGCATTTGTGTTAGCGTATGTTCGTGGATGAGACCACGGCATATCTCTCATCATGCCTATATTACCGAAATGAGCTTTTTGGAGTCAAAAGTAGAAGAAATTTTACAGTCAATAGTTGCCAAAATTGTTTTGATTGGTTGCCGAAAGTGAGTCAACCGCGGCGACCAATGAGATCTGTTTGTGCGGTTGACCCAGATAGTAATAGCAGTGAATGTGGTGATCCTTTTTTCTGCCCGGAAAGTACCGTTTGTAATGGGATATACCCAATCCCTAATAGCAAATCAAGGTGCTGCTAACATCGGCCTGTGTTTACGTAAAAGTATTCGGATCATAGTCTCTTTTTAAAGCTAAAATCTCTGGTTTCTGATAGACAAAATGTGATCATAAGTTTACTCAATGTGAGTCCGTTACAGGCCTGAAAGATGAGTTTGTTCTCGAAATAAAGTTTTATAAGCACGGGATCAGAAACTCTCTTTTTTTATGATGGTAATGATTCAGAAACAAATCTTCAAACTTCAAAGAATACACCATGCAAATCTCTGCCAATGACTGAACCATTTTACACAACCTTCACACTCTAAACTGTATCTTGTCGGAAGTCGGTCTGGAGTGATTATAAAAATGTAATGTTTACATGGGTGATTGATGTTTATTCTTGAATCTATATAAGGTCAGATACTCCTATTGTTTTCCCCATTGACTTACATTATAACTCTAGTCAAAAGGGGACCCTGTATCATACCCACCTATAGGGTGTTGACCAATGAAATTACATTTTTCGAACAGATTAGTCTCTCAGGCACCAGAAAATGCTGTTTTTATATGGGGTTGACCAACCCAGTTTTTTACAATTTGGCAAGGGAGACAACCACCCCACTCAGTCAGGTGCGATTAAGGGGACTAAACCGCATGTGTACACCTTCTATTCATATGGCGATTTCAGTGTCATTTATTATGATAACCAGTCCTAAAATATTCATTCGCGTGCAGAAGACACTGCATTTTATTTTTCAAACGAGTTTTTTTGCATTTGTAAACACAACCTTTTCTACCAATCAGGTAATGTCTCATTTAATCTTACGGTTTTCCCTGTACTTTTTTCAGCCAATCCCTGAGCCGGACTGCAATAGGATCATCTGACCATAACATCATCGATTCTTAAAACACGGTCAAATTTTCGAAAATGTTGAAAGTAACAGTTAATGATAACAATGATCATACCTACATCTCATGTAGACTTGTATACATGATTGTGTGCATTCTTTGATAAACCTCCTGTGTTATCATCACACAGTAGGAATTTTACGTGCACGTGTCAAAAACAACGAACGAGATATCAAACTATGTAAACTATATAACTGTCCACTCGTTATATTAAAGTAAATAATGCTTAGTTAATAGTCTAGTAAATAGAAAGTTTTTGGGCGAACGTGCGTACAAAATTTATTATAAATCTACTAAGTTGATTGAATCTCGTTTAAAATGAGTCGGGGGTCACAACTTTGGGTGAAAAAATGGGAGAATTTTCAGTATTTAACGTTTCGCGTAGGAAATAATGACGACAAAAACATCTAAAAATTTATATGTGCGTATTTCGGAGATTGAAAGCGGCTAGCACATTGTGTGTTTGGAATAACAATATGGGCATTTTTGAACCAATTTTGCATGTAAAACGTCGATTTTACACCATTGACATTCGACGTCGCGTTCTAGGAAACGAACTGAAAAACAGAAAAAAGTAAAGAAAGTAAAATACTAACAAAATGATAGAGAACCATTATGCAAAATTTCATTACAATCGGAGAAAAATCGCTTTTTGACGTCTGAGAACGTAGTTATCACAGTTTTACGTCGTCGTAAATGAGCCGTGGAGAGTATTCGTTCGATTACTAAACGAATGACATTTTTATGATTAGATATTCCTTTTCATTGTTTAAATCATAAACAGTTGCATAGCATTTAGTATGTTTGGAATCCCTGTTCCATGGCAAGACAATAATAATTTATTTCCACAGGTTTTCATATAAATAACTTCGCCAATGATTACTGATTTCTTATTATATACTTCTTGATTATTCATTGTATTTCATAACGCTACAAATTCTTTAATTTTTCGTATGCAAGGGCTCATACATTTTAGACGTTATCAATCCGTGGTGTAATAACTGATCCTCAGCCGCAATCGACCCGAGTGCCGTGTTGACAACAGTACAGATGTACGCAATGTATATAATTTAGTGACTGATGACTTCAGTCGGGAAATTTACATCTACAACAATTTTGTGGAGAAGGAAAAAATAATATGTCAACACTCAAGTGTACATAGTCGCAATCTCTTCATCGCCATTGAAACAAATGCCTGTACATGGAACTTTTAGTACATATGTAGGGAGGCCCATAATAAGTAATGCGTGGTCGAGTCGGTAAGGTAGCTGACTTGTAATCACAATGATCATGAGTTCGAGCCCGGCTACTAATCACGACTCTGTGAGAAAGTTTGCAGTTCCATACGCAGGATAAAGGTCTCGTACTGGTCCTTACAAGGAACAATGCTGAGTTCAACTGTCCGCCTGTACATGACTGAAATAGTGTTGAAGAGCGGAAGTTTTACTGAAACCTAACCTAAAACATTTACATAATTATCGCGAAAGTGGTTTCTTATAGTGCCGAGTACTAGCATATTTCTTTCTGATGTACATGTCGTTTGTTCATTTTAACGATACGGTTTCAGTGTAATCATGTACGCACATTTACCTATCATGGTTGTTGTTTCGTTTACCTACGATGCACAAACTTTAGGAAAAACTTTCTTTTTTCACAGTATCTTAAGTCATTTCTGTTGAAAAGTTTAAACAATGGGTAATTGTTAAACACGGATTTACCAATATCATTGAAAAATAACACGTAAAGAAAGAAGTCATACAGTGTCCACTTGACAGTCTCGTTCCCAGATAACACTAAATTAATTAAATTATTACTTTCGCACCCATCAAATTCAAGTAAAATGTTATTAAAAACCATATACATGTACATGTAGTTCATACAGTTTAACATGTCACATCATAGCATTTAATTCATAAAATAATCTTTTATTCCCGGGCTCCCCTGACATTCGAGAAATAGTCAAAGGTATGCCACTATAATGATTTACATTTTCAATAACATATACTATCATTGAAATCAGACGGACATATCCATACTAAATTGTTATTACTTTATTAGCACCGCGCATTCTGATGTTATATACGCGCAACATTTACGTTTATTTATAATGATGATGAATGATGATTGAGAAAACTGAAAATCTACTGCTACTGCTACTGCTACTGCTGAGCTACTGCTACTGCTGAGCTACTGCTACTGCTAAGCTTCTGCTACTGCTACTGCTGATCTACTGCTACTGCTGAGCTACTGCTACTGCTGTGTTACTGCTACTGCTACTGCTACTGCTGAGCTACTTCTACTGCTGTGTTACTGCTACTGCTGAGCTACTGCTACTGCTAAGCTACTGCTACTGCTACTGCTGAGCTACTGCTACTGCTAAGCTACTGCTACTGCTGTGCTACTGCTACTGCTGAGCTACTGCTGCTCTACTGCTACTGCTGAGCTACTGCTACTGCTATGCTACTGCTACTGCTGATCTACTGCTACTGCTGTGCTACTGCTACTGCTAAGCTACTGCTACTGCCAACTTCACGTTTTATAATTTTGCTACTGCTACTGCTAAGCTACTGCTACTGCTGAGCTACTGCTACTGCTGTGTTACTGCTACTGCTACTGCTACTGCTGAGCTACTTCTACTGCTGTGTTACTGCTACTGCTGAGCTACTGCTACTGCTAAGCTACTGCTACTGCTACTGCTGAGCTACTGCTACTGCTACTGCTGTGCTACTGCTACTGCTGAGCTACTGCTGCTCTACTGCTACTGCTGAGCTACTGCTACTGCTATGCTACTGCTACTGCTGATCTACTGCTACTGCTGTGCTACTGCTACTGCTAAGCTACTGCTACTGCCAACTTCACGTTTTATAATTTTGCTACTGCTACTGCTAAGCTACTGCTACTGCTGAGCTACTGCTACTGCTGTGCTACTGCTACTGCCAACTTCACGTTTCCTACTGCTTAGCTACTGCTACTGCCTACTTCCTATACATGCCTAATTATGTGTGGCATGTCGATTCCTACGACAAGTTAAAACCATTTGGAATTGCAATAAACGGTTGTATCGATGGATATTCTAGAAATATTATTTGGTTGGAAGCCAATACTACTAACAGCGACCCGAAGGTAATTGCGTGCTATTTCACGGACGCTGTAAAATGGAAAAATGGTTGCCCACAGCGGATTCGAGCTGATCTTGGCACAGAAAACTCCTATATTGAACAAATGCAAGTGTTTTTAAGGCGAGATCACGGCGATAACTTTGCAGGACAAAGGAGCTTCATGTACGGTAAAAGTACGCACAATCAGCGAATAGAATGGTTTTGGGGATTACTGAGGAAAGAGATGGCTGATTGTTATATTTCACTGTTCAAGCGGTTAACATATGAGGAAGATATGTTCTCAGGCGATTTTCTCGACAAAAGTCTTATACAGTATAGTTTTATGAAACTCATTCAGGTTAGTGTTTCACTTAAGAAGTGATTGTAAGGGCCATTTACCATTAAATTTCATTCATTTGCACATATAGGAAGTCATAATAATAATAATTGTAACAGG
>JAFMSR010001701.1:0-25193 GCA_022818135.1 Saxidomus purpurata
TAGATTAAAACAAGTATGATGTTAATTAATTACCTAGTACATGTTCATTGTATTTATCTGACTCTATACTTACTTCACTAAGGTCTTCAATTCTTCTTTTGTAACTTTCTACCTCCAAAGTTTGAGAGCTGTTTTTGGAAGTCAACTCGGAGATAAGTGTCTGCTGCTGGTTATGATGACTCTGTAATTCATCTTTTGAGATCTGTAACACTCTTAGTTTTTCCTCCAACTGTTTCATTCTGGCTTCCTGAAAATATTTAGCATGATAAAATTACTAAAATTCTGAAATAGAACTGGCCTGTCCATTTATTTGGATTTTGGACTATTCCATTAACTGTTCAAGGGTTTGCTTTTTAATTAAGGACTGAATAGCAAACAGAGCAGAGGGTGATCAGTATCCAAGAATGTTAGAAAATAAAATTAGGGACTATTTTCTCAAATTATCTTCACAAACACAGCTGTACCCAAATCAACCTCATAAAAATAGAATGTTTACCTCAAATTAAATAAAGCCAGCCCATATTGTGTAAATGCTACATACTGTTGTACAATGTTTTTCGTTCAAAGCACAAACCTCTTCCTGTTTCACTCTCTGCTTGGCAATGCTGACATTTTCCTCAGCCTGAAGTTTATCTGTCATGTTTGCGGTCTTTAACTGGCTCATTTCTTCCTCTAGTTGTAACCTCGTCATCTCCAGTCTCTGGATTCTCTCCCGTAAGGCTTTCTCTGTTTCTTCAGATTCATGTTTGATCCTCTGAATCTGTAATATGTATCAAAGTCATTTTGTATATCACCTTTAAGTCACCAAACTCCCACAAGTGTTACTTGCCCTTACGGTATACAGTAACTACTGTCGTCCCAAACTGTTTTTAACAAGATTTTGTTAAAATTTAAAGAAAATACAAATTTGAGTTATAGCGTTAGTTTTTTGTACTGCTTTTGCAGTAAGGTTAATTTTATAAAATATCTAACTGTCCAGAGATAAAATACAAAAGTGTGATTCAAAATTGTGATTTTAATATAACTTTTTTATCATCACATGGTATCTTGTGAAGGCAGTGATTTGAGAGCTGAGCTCACCCAAACAAATTACTGTGAAGTTTGTGAAGTCACATTTAAAAACAGATTCTTATGCACTCATGTTGTAATATATATTCCGACAGGTTTCATTTCTTATATTTGCAAACGTTAAGTAAAACATACCTGGTCAGGATATTCATATGATTCTTAGTTACAAGCGCCTAGTTATAGCTTCATTAGAAAAGGATTAACTATTTGGTAGTTTTGATATCTGCTACAGCATTTCTGGTTTTTAAAGGGTTGTAAATAATTCTAATGGTGGCTTTCATATATCTGTTACCATTCAAAACAGCATATTCCATCCAAGATGTCAAAATTACAATCAATTTTACACTATAATTGTAGTGTATTTTTACTGACAAATTGTGTATTATTCTGCCACAGACAAATGTACTTACTACTGTACATTACTTGGAATTCGCAAGAGAAAAAGTTCTTGATTTTTGATCTCCAGGATCAAGACCATGAATTCACAAACAAGCAATCCCGCTGGTTCGCACTGTTGTAACAATAAACGTCATTTCCTGAGAACTTTGAATTAGCAAATGATGAATTGGCAATGGAGTGCTCTTGCGAAAAAACACGAAAATGAAGTTCTTACAAATATTGCATGATTTAGAGTGTATATGAATATATCAAATTAAAAAGAATCATAGCCCTGTTCCTGAACAAATAGTATTTATTAAGTCAGAGTAATCAAAAAGAAAAACTGAAGCTCAGCCATGCTTTTCAAGAAACAGCCCAATATATTATCGGAATTTAAACAAATCGGCAATGTGCAAAGTTTAACCTCTTTCTGCCGGAGTTGTTCTGCCTCGTGCAAGGAATCTTTGTTTCTACTTCTTTCACTCTGCATTCTCTCTGTAGAAAAAAAAGGTCAGTAAAAAGATTGTCAATCAACTCCACTATGTATAAGAGAATCAAACAAGCGGAGGAAACTAAAGGTGACAAATTTATTCATCTCAACCAACATTGCTCGGATTGGGGACAAAACTGACCCCTCAATAATCATACCAGTCGTCTTCTTAGCCTGGACTCAGACACAAAGGGAACTGTTAATTTCGTGGGACAAAAATTTCACAATTACCGGAAGTGTGCAGACAAGACTTATTCGCAAATTTTGAATTCACAAAAGGAAAAATTCTCCAATAGTAAATCTATGTGAAATTAATCTTTTGTGAGATATTTAGATAAGTGAAGTCGTAAGTTCTCAAAAAAAACAGCTAAAATTAAATCACTTTGAAAATTACCAATATACAGTACATATTAATCATGGTTGCAACCCTTCAAAAAAAAAGGAAATTATTTGAGGTACAATATTTTTATGACATACTGACTGCTTGACTGACTGACCACAAAATAACTGGACAAAAAATAAAGAGAAAATAGTACTGTAAAGATTAAGATGCTGAACCATGAGGATGCAGGTTCGAACCCCTACTAGTAGGGGAGTCCCAGCAGCTTGAATCATTTTCACCATCCATCTGACATGAATTAAATTTTCAAAATGTCTGAAAGCATTTCTGGTATATTTATGTAAAAAATATAACTTTCCAACACACAAAAGAGAAACACTGCTAATGCTAACCTTCGAACTGTGAACCCTTCATCTTGATTTCAGCTTGGAGTGAAGTTATCTGCTCCTTAAAACCAAATATCTGTTCAGTCTGCTGTCTACACTTCCTCTCAAGATCTTCAACCTAAAATATTAGTCATGTGTGGAATATTTACTTTTGTTCATGTACAACAACCTATTAAATTGTTCATGTACAACAAACATTCAATATCCTTCATGAACCACAACACACAAGATTGTTTACAAACAACACCCTCCAATATCAGTATTACATTGTTCATGTACAGTCTGTATTCATGTTCATGTACAACAATCTAAAATATCCTTGAAGTTCATGAACCATACCATAGTAGCCTGTTTACAAAACACATCCTGCAATATTGAATTGTTCATGTACAGTCTGCATTCATGTTCATCTTCAACAATCTACAATACCCTTCATGAACCATACCACACAAGACTGTTTACAAACCACACCCTGCAATACCAGTATTACGTTCACGGTCGTTCATGTACAGTCTGGATTCATGTTCATGTACAACAACCTACAGCATTGTTTATAACACTTTTCAATTACAATATGTAAAATAATTGGCAGTATTGTTCCTTCCAGAAAAACAAAATAAATCCTGAACATTCTGTATACAGTCAAATCTGTATTAAAGAGCACATCCGAATAAAGACCAATCTGCAGTAAAGACAAACAGGGAGATCACCATGCACTATTCATCTATAGTAGAAACACCTGTGAATAAAGACCACCTGTAAATCAAGACCACATTTGTAGCTTCCCAACAGTGGTCTTTGTTTACAAGTTTCACTGTACACATCAGATTGTTATAAATGTTCCCATTAACCACACAGCTGCTTAGTACAGGTGTACTCATTTCAAAACTGACTTTCAGATATGGCAATATTGACCACCTGAGAAAAGTTCTTTCCCAGTCTATAGCTGACTCCTTCTGCAGGTTCATCAGAACAACTATAATAATATCAGATTTACCTTTGTTTCAAAACCAATATTTCTTTCATTTGCTTCAGAGAGTTCTCTCAGTAGCTTCATCTCTGTGTTGGACCTATCCTGTAGACAAAATGAATGTATGATCATGAAATACAAGTTGGACACATTAAGAATTTCAAACTTCATGTAAAACACATATACAATCATAAAAATTCTTCTTATTATAATAAGAAGAACCAGTACTTCCTCCCTAACCAGTACATGTACCCTAAATCAAAAAAAGTTTAACACTGATTGCAAGCACTCGAAGACAGACAGAAACAATAGAAACAACTGTATGTTGTTCTTTTATCTTGAATCAATCATATACAGTAAGGACAAGTTTTCCCTTATTAGTCTCATCAAACAAAATCTGAATGCTCATATTATCCCCAATGACTTGATCATCAAGTTCTTTGGAAAAGAAATCACTGTGTCCCATGATTGTATCTATATTATAATGTTTCTTCAAGTATATAGACTGGTTGTACAGTTCAGTGAAAGATACGCATTTGAAAGGTTCACCAAAATCTTACTTTGTAGTAAAAATAACTTCTGGTGAGCCCTTTTTTCCTCATTTCAACAAGGTAAAACAATATTTTTCTATAATAAAGACCTTCTTAAATATAGGATATAATGTTATGGTTTAAACAAAGCGGAGTCTGAATGTCACTTTCTTGAAATCTGTAGTAAACATGGATTCTAAAGAAACTCATGCCACTTCCAACACTTGTGGCAACAGTTCTGTACTTACCTCCCTTTCTCTGCGTATGTCACTCTGATGAACTGTTGAAGAGTCAGACAGTTCCTGTTTCAGTCTATTTATGATAACACTGTAGTCATTACACTTCTGTTCCGCCAGAGCTAGTTCCGACTCTGTCATGGCAAGTCTGCAAAAATCATAACATAATATTATACGTATCAGATTGCATGTATAAACATTATTTGTGTTTTTTTAAGCTAGGGTCTACAGAGAAGGAAAGCAATCAGTTTAATATGAATTTCAAATCAAGTTAAGTAAACCTGACCTTTTTAAAGCGACATTTCAATTCCTTTTGCAGCTAGGTTTGATTGTAGTAGACTTTTGCAATTTTGTTAAGTTTTTGCTCCAGTCTATGAAACCGATTGACCAAGAAACAAATGACTTGACATGACAGGTTGTTGAAAAAGTAACTTTCGGGCAATTAATTTCACTTTGGGCTGATATAAATAAATTTCTGCCAGTAGTTTCCATTTTTTTTTGCCACTGCAGAATTTCACACAACTGGCTATTTTGGTAACTGGCAGCGGAGGCCCTGGAGAAGTTAGAAGAACAATTAAAAATTCCACTTCTACAGTTTGCATTTTAAGTCCCTAGGATATAAGCTTTGTAGGAATTTCAATTAAAGATTTATATACATGTATCTTACTTTGATGCTAATGAGTTGAAAGCAGCCTTTCTCTCTCCCAATGCAACTTGTAACTGGGTAATCTTAGAGTTAGCCGACCTGAAACAAATTAAAACATTCTTTTCAATTTTTTTACACAACTAATTTTCGCTACATAAAAATAATTTTCGATTTTTACAATTATGAGTTTTTATGACTAAATGAAAATTACACATGTACAAGGTATGTGGATGAAATACTACTACCTGATCGACCTGTGGCTTTCTTGTCTAACTCCTGTCCATCATACTTGAAAGAGAGGCGTGACAGCATTGAAAGGGTGTGACAGTACTGAAAGGGTGTGACAGTATTGAAAGGATGTGACAGTATTGATAGATAGATAGATCAGAAAGAGTACATGAAGAAAACTCACCTATCCTATCTACTGACTACATGTACATTTGTACATACATGTACTATCTTATAATGGGAACAGAACACAGGCCACATTGGTGAGAAGACACAGTGGTAACCACTATACTTGTCTGATTTGTAGTATATGCATGTACCCATATATCAGTAACTGTTGTATCTATTTTTGTCATGAACCACAATTATATTTAATATTACTACACTTTAGTAACACTGCAATTCATAACATCTTACCTTTTTGAATCTCTTAACAGTTCCTCTTGTTGGTCGATGGTTCCCATTAATTCATCCATCTAAAATAGTCCACAGAATTATACAATTCGGTAATTAAGTAACTCAGTACATACATGTACTGTGGTATTTTCATTAATATTCATTCCTTAACTATTTGTGCTAACTGCTATATCTTTAATTACACATATTGGTAAATAATATTTAACTGCTCAGAAAAATAAACGGTTAACCGGTTAGTAATATAACCGGTTATTGACATCGCTACTAAATATATCTAAATGTTGTAGAGGTAGTCAGACACTGCATGTGCCACATTTTGGTACATACTGGTACATTTTGGTACATACTGGTACATTTTGATACATTCTGGTACTGACAAGAATAGCATATAATTTAGTAGCAATAAAATAATTGTAACAATAAAATTTACTCCCTACTTGTATCTATCCAGTAAGTTATCTGAATCACATTTTTTATGTGGCTTCTTCATTGCTAAAATTTTTAAACCATCCTTTTAAACTAAAGATATTAAACCAAAATTTATGATCTGAACATCAAGCTGTGTAAACTATGATCAAAGCACACAGATGTTCAGACTGACCAAATTTTTCCTTGTGTTTAGCCCTCATTTCAGCTGTTATAACTGCCAGGCCTAGCGATTTCCATATTATGCCCCTTAACCAGTCGACCAAGAAGGCAAGCTACATCAGTCCTCAGTAGCGTAGAAGTTAATTCTAAAATATACCTACCTGATGTAGTTTCTCTTTCTCTAAATGCTGTAGATGTTTGGAAAGCATGGATGTTTTCTTCTTATGATCATCTGTGATCAAGGCTCGGTCCTGATTCTGGCTCAATGCTGTTTCTGAGGATATAATACAGTACTGATAATTATCTAAATGCATTCATTAGAAGAAAGTATAGTTAATTAGGTGATAAAATATTTAGTGAAAGTGACTCATACATTAAACTACTTTGCTTAAATATGAACCATTGCTGCGGCCTAATTTCAGACATGAATTACTAATTTTCCAAGATGGAATGAAAACTAGAAAATACAATTTACGTCAATATACATCATATTATCATACATTAACGTACCGATAGATTTTAGAATATCAGCCGGAATGTTGTTACCCGCCAGTTCTATACGGGTCAATATTTTATTTGTCTGTAACATTTCTATGATGGCCCTTCCACCCAACAGTCCAACATTGTTCCACCGCAGGTCTGAAATATAGATAAAATCAAAGTAATTACGACAGATATGTAATATTTTAACAATGCATCACAAGCAGTGTTTAAAATTTCATGCTTCTCATCCAGTTTTAAAAAGTACATGTATGCATTTTTCCAGTTTTTACTAAAATAAAGTGATTTTGATGCTTGTTTCTATATTCTCAATTCAAATACAGGTCCAAAAGTCCTGATAATGATGATTCACAATTCAATTTACTCGGCTCAGATGAGCTTATGATAGTAAAGATGAGGGCACAAGAAAAAGTTTGGTATTGATCAATAAATTGTACCATTAATTTTACTGTGTTTCTTCAGGTTTAAGACTGGGGAAACTTTCCCTAAAGTCTTGTAAGTCAAGTCTGAGTTAGCTCTAAAAATTAGTACCGGTAGCCTTTGTGAAGGAACCATCTTATACTTGGCAACTAATTTATTTATATAACTACAGCATATAAAGGAAAAAACTCAGTCTGTGAATGAAAATATGTGCGTTACCTAATGATTTAATGCTGCTATTCTGTTTGAGAGATCTACACAGCTCTGCCGCGGAGTCGTGACTGATCTGATTGTTGCGTAGATCTAATGCTTGTAGCGTGTTATTAGCCGACACTCCCTCACAGAATATCGTAAAAGCGTTATCCAACATTCCCAGGGCGTTCCATTCTAGACATAAACTGTAAAATGCAAGAGTTACTTTTTTAATGTATTGCAACAGTATAATTATACAATCAAAGAAATATTAGACATAAACTGAAATTTCAGATTTGAATAGCAAATTTTTGTTATTTAATTGATGCAATGCTTAAATTGTGCAAGATCTAAATGATCTAAAGTCTATTTCAAGGGTTGTCACCAAAACTGTTGTGAGTCCTTCTTTATTTCATATAAGTGACTGCAATTTTGTAGTCAACCCTAAAATTTTACAGACAGGCTTAAATTATCTGCTGATTTCACTTTCAATAGCTCATTTATTAAGATTTGATGATAAATCTATCACTAAATTAAAGAATAGTAATAACAAGAGCTGTCCATAAGACAGCACGCTCGACTATTGTGGGTGTTTGCTAATAAAACAAAACTTTTATCAGTGTAATAGCAAAACAAAATTCTGCTAACTATTAAGTATAAACTAGGAAAGTTGAATCATAAACAGCACGCTCGACTATTGTGGGTGTTTGCTAATAAAACAAAACTTTTATCAGTGTAATAGCAAAACAAAATTCTGCTAACTATTAAGTATAAACTAGGAAAGTTGAATCATAAACAAAAGCTGTCCATAAGACAGCACGCTCGACTATTGTGGGTGTTTGCTAATAAAACAAAACTTTTATCAGTGTAATAGCAAAACAAAATTCTGCTAACTATTAAGTATAAACTAGGAAAGTTGAATCATAAACAAAAGCTGTCCATAAGACAGCACGCTCGACTATTGTGGGTGTTTGCTAATAAAACAAAACTTTTATCAGTATAATAGCAAAACAAAATTCTGCTAACTATTAAGTATAAACTAGGAAAGTTGAATCATAAAAAAAGTCAAAATCTATAACTATAGATTTAATTTTTGGTAAATTAATTGTTTGATACAAAATTTACCCTGAACACTATTGCAAGGTTTGATATAACTACCATAAGTGGTTACTGTGATATGTGCATGATAATACCTTGCATGCAAAACTTTACCAAATTTTCAAAGTCAAACAAGGGCCATAATTTGTACTAAATTTAAACAAGAGTTATCTGTCTTGACTGTGTGACACCTCTTAAGACATTAAAAAAGTTTCAAGTCAATATCATAAGTGGTTACTGAGATATGTGCATGATAGTACCTAGCAGGCAAAACTTTAACCAAATTTTCAAAGTCAAACAAGGGCCATAATTAGTACTAAATTTATACAAGAGTTATCTGCCTTGATTGTATGACACCCCTAAAGACATGAACAAAGTTTCAAGTCAATATTATAAGTGGTTACTGAGATATGTGCATGATAGTACCTAGCAGGCAAAACTTTAACCAAATATTCAAAGTTAAACAAGGGCCATAATTTGTACTAAAATTATACAAGAGTTATCTGACTTGATGTATGATACCCCTAAAGACATGAACGAAGTTTCAAGTCAATATCATAAGTGGTTACTGAGATATGTGCATGATAGTACCTAGCAGGCAAAACTTTAACCAAATTTTCAAAGTCAAACAAGGGCCATAATTTGTACTAAATTTTTTCAAGAGTTATCTGCCTTGATTGTATGACACCCCTAAAGACATGAACGAAGTTTCAAGTCAATACCATAAGTGGTTACTGAGATATGTGCATGATAGTACCTAGCAGGCAAAACTTTAACCAAAGAAGCAACGCCAACGCACAAGTGACTGTAATAGCTCTCCATATTCTCCGAATAGTCGAGCTAAAAAGTCAAAATCTATAACTATAGATTTAATTTTTGGTATGATTGTATGACACCCCTAAAGACATGAACGAAGTTTCAAGTCAATATCATAAGTGGTTACTGAGATATGTGCATGATAGTACCTAGCAGGAAAAACTTTAACCAAAGAAGCAACGCCAACGCACAAGTGACTGTAATAGCTCTCCATATTCTCCGAATAGTCGAGCTAAAAAGTCAAAATCTATAACTATAGATTTAATTTTTGGTAAATTAATTGTTTGATACAAAATTTACCCTGAACACTATTGCAAGGTTTGATATAACTACCATAAGTGGTTACTGTGATATGTGCATGATAGTACCTTGCATGCAAAACTTTACCAAATTTTCAAAGTCAAACAAGGGCCATAATTTGCACTAAATTTAAACAAGAGTTATCTGACTTGACTGTGTGACACCCCTAGAGACATTAACGAAGTTTCAAGTCAATATCACAAGTGGTTACTGAGATATGTGCATGATAGTACCTAGCAGGCAAAACTTTAACCAAATTTTCAAAGTCAAACAAGGGCCATAATTTGTACTAAATTTTTTCAAGAGTTATCTGCCTTGATTGTATGACACCCCTAAAGACATGAACGAAGTTTCAAGTCAATATCATAAGTGGTTACTGAGATATGTGCATGATAGTACCTAGCAGGCAAAACATTAACCAAATTTTCAAAGTCAAATAAGGGCCATAATTTGTATTAAATTTTTTCAAGAGTTATCTGCCTTGATTGTATGACACCCCTAAAGACATGAACGAAGTTTCAAGTCAATACCATAAGTGGTTACTGAGATATGTGCATGATAGTACCTAGCAGCCAAAACTTTAACCAAAGAAGCAACGCCAACGCACAAGTGACTGTAATAGCTCTCCATATTCTCCGAATAGTCGAGCTAAAAAGTCAAAATCTATAACTATAGATTTAATTTTTGGTAAATTAATTGTTTGATACAAAATTTACCCTGAACACTATTGCAAGGTTTGATATAACTACCATAAGTGGTTACTGTGATATGTGCATGATAGTACCTTGCATGCAAAACTTTACCAAATTTTCAAAGTCAAACAAGGGCCATAATTTGCACTAAATTTAAACAAGAGTTATCTGACTTGACTGTGTGACACCCCTAGAGACATTAACGAAGTTTCAAGTCAATATCACAAGTGGTTACTGAGATATGTGCATGATAGTACCTAGCAGGCAAAACTTTAACCAAATTTTCAAAGTCAAACAAGGGCCATAATTTGCACTAAATTTTTTCAAGAGTTATATGCCTTGATTTTATGACACACCTAAAGACATGAACAAAGTTTCAAGTCAATATTATAAGTGGTTACTGAGATATGTGCATGATAGTACCTAGCAGGCAAAACTTTAACCAAATTTTCAAAGTCAAACAAGGGCCATAATTTGTACTAAATTTTTTTCAAGAGTTATCTGCCTTGATTGTATGACACCCCTAAAGACATGAACAAAGTTTCAAGTCAATATCACAAGTGGTTACTGAGATATGTGCATGATAGTACCTAGCAGGCAAAACTTTAACCAAATTTTCAAAGTCAAACAAGGGCCATAATTTGTACTAAATTTTTTCAAGAGTTATATGCCTTGATTTTATGACACCCCTAAAGACATGAACAAAGTTTCAAGTCAATATCACAAGTGGTTACTGAGATATGTGCATGATAGTACTTAGCAGGCAAAACTTTAACCAAAGAAGCAACGCCGACGCCGACACCGACACACAAGTGACTGTAATAGCTCTCCATATTCTCCGAATAGTCGAGCTAAAAATCATGAAAAAATCGTTCTGTTAGAATACAAGTTTATTATGTATTATCCATTGCTGCAGATTGAGATGTTGATTTTTGTACATGTTATGACTCATCTTACCTTACTATGCTTTTATTATGTCTCAGCATCTTTCCCACTGACTCAGCTGCCGGACCTCTGATGTTGTTTCCCTGGAGAAAGAAAGCACAACCAAAAATTAAGAACATATCAAGTGTCTACTGATTTGTTGGAAAAAAACATGATATATTATATGAATAGTGGAACCGACTGTCATAAAAACCATCTTAAAATTCACCTTAAATAATATTGAAAGACTTCTGTGGATTGCAACAACCTGGGAGACTTTTTGATGGCCGAAAAGACAGGATACATTCTCGCACTATACTCATTTGAGCAAACAACCATTCCCCATCAAACGTAATGTACAGCCAGCCAGCAAGCCATAATCATGATCTCTTCCCATTTTGTCCCAATAATTGATTAAAATTATGATGAAATTTATAATAAATGTGCAATATTAATGCTGATTAATGAACAAAGGTAACTGATAACTCTAGCTGATAACCCAATATCTAATAAACCTGTCTATCTTTCATCAGCAGGTAGACTATAACTTTTGTTTCAATTTGAAAAGAAATAAAATTAATAGACTGTGTGTAATACATCTGTTAAAACCTACCTTCAAATCAAGTTTTCTGACATAAGTATTCCTGGAAAAGCCATGAGTCAAGCCTTTGACAGCTAAAAATAAAGAAATGAAATAAAAGTTTATATTTCAAGGCTGAAAACTGCATATATGATAATGTTCATATCATAGTACAATGTTCTAGATAATTAACTCCCCTGAAAAATTAACCAAATATTCTTGTTTGACAAAAAAAATTGTTGCTTTAGAAGTTTATCAAATGAAACTATTAAAATTATATCTAAAACATATTTAAGAAATCATAGTTCCTAAGTTGATACATTTTAGCTACTGTTTGAATTTTAACACATGATTGAAAATTAAAAATTTTAGTATTGAAATTTTTATTTCACAATTTTATCAGATAAGACGAGGCATGATATATAAATGACAAATACATATCCCTCAATGCCTGAATGACCTTCGGTGGTCCGGAGTGCAGGCTTCAAACCTGTAGGTGATTAGCGTCACAGTGGTTCAATTCCACCTTTCAGGCGGGCAAACTTTTTTAACAATCTGCACTTTAGGTACTCTCCCAAAAAATTAAAAAAATTGTAAAACTGCAGTTTCTAGGTCCCAGGTTAGTTTATACTAATTTATTTTAGCTTGATTGTGAAGAAAGCTTAGAGCTTATTGAGTCACTCTCATGTCCGTTTCCTGGAAAAACCAGTACTGGTGTCATATGAGGAGGTCAGTTGTGACCTTGGCAGGGCTCGAACCTGCAACTTCTGAGATGAGCGGCAGACACCTTAACCGTTACACCACCACTCCCCTTAATGGAACATACTACTTAGTTTCAAGAAATGACCATGATAAGAATAGTTCAACAGAATCAGCTTAATTCTAAGTTAAATTTTGGGGCAAATGTCAATTTGTGAATACAACATCATGGCTAAAAGCCTAGGGCCTAAGGACCAGCTTTTGCATCTAAAAGAGGTTTAAAACATACCTCTATGTATGGGCATGCTGCAAAGTTACAGGCCGCATTAATTAATCATTAAGTAATTACTGGTAAGTAAATAAAGCATGTCAAATAAATGAATGGAAGTATTATGGTGTTGTCAAAATCAGTTCATTTGCATATTTTTTTTATTTATTTATGTTATTTTTCACTGAAATGTGTATGGTGTGTGAAGATTATATTCTAATTTTCTACATTTCATAATGATGTAAGTACCATTAATTAATTTTGCTTCATGCAAGACTGATTTCATGAAGTTGTTTGGTCTGACATCAAAATTAATAATGCTCATTAAATTAATTACAACAATTAAATCACTTGCTTAACGCTTTTGTTTCGTATAATTTGAACACCTCACTTCATATTAAAAAAAAAAAAAAAAAAAAATATTAAAGCCATTTTTTGTTAAGATTGTATAAAGTGAAAGTTACAATGTATAAAGAAAGGATGATAAAAATATTTCGTGGCTTCTAGGAAAAGTAAACTGTATTCTGACTCATGGATTATGTGTTCATAAAAATAGCTGCTTTGAAATTCAAAAGAGGGGATAAAAATGTGTTGAAAGATAAATATCTTAAGTTTGTAGCAATACTTTATGCATTGCTAAATTTAGTTTCACAGGTAAGGGAACCTTATTATTGCTACAATGAATATAAAATTATTAACCTTTCTATCTAATTCTTCAGAAAACTGCATTGCATATTTATATTTAGGGCGCGGTTGTTATGACTCAATCTTACCATCTTCGCTTAACATGCAGTCAGCAAACTTGTACTCTGCAAATGTGTGGTCTGCAGCAATAATTTTGCCAAGAACAGCACATGTCTTGCTGGTAAGGCTGTTGGTAGACAGGATCATCACCAACCTCTCTTTTTTGGATGAATGCTCCAAACTGGAAAAATTATTACAAGGTGTAAGACTATAAGCACAATTCATATCACATTTATCACTCTAAATGCCACTTAGCCAACCATCAACCCCCCGCCGCCAACCGCACACAAAATATATTTGAAAATCTGTTGCTAAAAATACCTCATTTGAGCACAGATTAAGAGTACTAAGGTGAAACTTCTGCCACAACTTGTTTTGCCACTGTACAGTCCGAGTTTGGTGAAATTTAACATTAGTGAATGACAAGGGGAAACCCTGTAACACTGAAGCTCTGGTATTAGCAAATGCCAAAATTGGCTCAAAAGAAATTGAATTGGCTACATTTTAAAGAATAATATATTTTGAGTGCTAGGCAAACATAGCAACACCTGTGTGTAAAAAATGGCTCAAAGAAAAAATTTGGCAGTTTGAGCCCCGCTTACCTTTTTAGTAAGTTAACTACACAGTCTTGCGCTTCAAGACCATGTTCTTTACACAGCCGTACAAAGCCATGTCTAAACTCTTCTACCATTTTGCTGAACAAGGAAATATCCTACCCCGTTACCTGAAATAGATACCTAACTACATTCATATTACAGTTCTAGTAACCCCTTTCTAGCTTCAAATACTTTTTAGTTACAAACACATTCTGACATATTGGACAACTTTCAAGAGTTGTCCGACGTTCCAAACGAGAACCTGTCAGACTAAATGCAAACTTAATAGTTGTACTAATTGATAGGACTAAACTACAACGTAGTCTACGTCATCAAGATTCCAGCCAGGGTTTATTTTGACTCCTTTCTTGCTGTTCTAAAATGTCCTATCATGCAGGCTGGTTTATATTCATACTTGCAAAGTTTTCTTGCATCAACCTTCCTTGGTTGTATCTAATTGGTGTGCTTGTCTAGGTATAAATTTTGTCAAAATATTAAATGGCCAAATTCAATTTGATTTATTTGGTTTTGTGATAGTGGTAATCAAACAAAAGTATTTGGTCACAACTGGTCAAATTGGTGTATGCACCGGTAAAAAAATTGCAAGATTTACGCATGGGAGTAAACTATCCATTGTTGCCTGAGAAGAACAACTAGCTTTCCCCATCCATACTGAATTGTTGAGAATTGCTCAAAATAAAAAACAAGAGGGCCAAGAGGGCAAGTCTACTTGCCTGGTGGAAGATCACTAGAAAAAAAAAAAATCTTTATTTATAGAAGGTAAAACACATTAAATTTACAATGTGGCCTTCTGAAAAGAAATAACATTTATACAATAAACGATTGAATGAATGATTGAATGAATGAATGAATGAACTAGACAATAATATATACCAAATACGTTTTCGTAACCACTGTGTATTAGCTCTGCATCAGAGACTGCAGAGCTCTTGGTAGGACTAAGTCAGACAAAATACCAATCCCATCCAGAAAAGTTTTAATAATATGTTTTAAATACAACAAACTTATCAAAACCGAACATACTTTTTTTTTAATTGCAATTTCTTCTATAAGTAAAAACATGAAACATTATTACTATGTTTAAATTAAATTATTTAAGCAGCATTTAAAAAGAAACATATTGAGACACAATGTTTACAACACTGTTCAAAGAGGTCCACAGAAACACAAAAACATTAGGTTGCAGATGAAACATTTGATGTTAACAGACAAACATTATAATTATACAGAAATTCAAAAAATTTGCCCACAGTGTTAAGAAATTCTTTTCCTATTAGCAAATTATGCACGTCAATTGTGCATGGGTAAAAAAAGGAAGACATAATAATCATAGAAAACATGTTAATTTATGATTTGTTTCTCTGCAAACATGCTGCCAAACAATTTCATAGTTGAAACAATTGAAAAATAAACAGACATTATATCTTTTACCGCATGTAAACTTGCGAAAATCAGCAGTCGTTAAGCCGTTTGAGTCACTTCACTTCAAACACACAGCTAAATTTATCTGTTGCCGGAACAATTAAAACATGAGCAGAGACCTGTACTATATAAACCTGCAAACACACTAAATTTTCGAATTACTCTCGATCTGCAAGTAACTACTAACCATTGCTAACTGTTCCAATTGTTGAAACAATTAAAAAGGGGGCAGTGAGGTTGTTGACAGTTAAAAAAAACAACTGTAATAAATTTGCAAATAATCAATCAGTAAATACACTCAATCATCATTAAAAAATTGTTTGTTTGAAGTGCTCTGACCCTGCTTTTTGGGGGTGGGTAGGTAGCTACTAGGTAGGTAAATTTTTTTTTTTTTAAATATTTTTTTTCTGGAATTCAAAGGTGTGGCAGACATTGGCAATATTAAGACTTGCACTGATATATACCTGCGGCATACTCATTCGGTGCTTGCCAATAAAAGACTCCTTTCCCTCATAAGAACTTTCTCATATCAAAGGAAGGGTGGTAACCAGGCTTCAAACCTTTGACCGAGTTTTTTAGATTTTGTGTTGCAGTGTTTTACAAGTCAGCAACATACACCACCTGGCCAGGGACAAACACCGCATCGATACATTTCAATAAAGATGACGGTTTAAACTATAAACACCCATTCATAGTAAATAGGATTGAATGTGTGTTAATATTTAAACGGAAAGCTGACATGTCCACACTTTGACTCAAATACTTTTTCTCTTATAATTTTGATGGTTTTCTCTTCATTTCTGGTTTAGACATAAAAATATTTGAAGGCATTACAGTCATGTAGATGCTTCCACTTCAGATGACTGCTTAGATGCCGGGCAGCTCTGAAAGATTGATTGTTACAAATTGTAAGGATAAAGTACTTTTATCTGATCATACTTGGAAAGACCGAGGGGGTGCCCAAAATGCCCGCAAGGCTTGGACGACCTTTAGATAATATGATAATAGGTAAGTCACTTAATTTGAAAGACTTTGGGTAAGTGATTGACTGATTCATTTTTTCGACATGTACACTACAGAGTAATGTTCGCTTTTTTTTAATATGTGGATCAGCTGAAATTTTATGTAAAGGAGTGGCAGTGTTCGTAAAACGTAGAATAAAAAATAAAAATCTAGTGGCATCTTTTACCGAACAAGATGTGTTCACTTTACGTTTATTTATCAGATTATCTGACACTGAGAAAGTAACATGTTTCATTATTATGGAGGCTGCCATTTTGCAACAAATAATCACCAAGTATTCTGATGTGCGTTTAAAAAATAAAATGGCAAATGTAGCGGAAAGTGCTGTTGACTCGTTTGTGAACTGTGATAAGAAAGTGTTGGAAAACCTCGCATTTTATCAGCTGTCAACTTTAGTGTCGAGCTGTGTATTGTATATCATTGTACACTGAATTGATTTTTGACATAAGTTTTTAGTGTCCTGTGGAATTTGTTGCCAGAATTTGTAAGGGTCCTTTTGAAAGCCAGTGGCTAGAGTTACAGTACCGTAACTCTAGCCCCCGAGTCTAGAGTTACGGAAGTTACGTATATGTAGCAAAACCCTAAGAGGAAAGGCTAGAGTTACGGAAGTTTATAAAGGTATATGTATGTTGCTTTAAATATGCATGATAATGTATTGTAAACTTAAATATTTCACCTGTAATAGTGAATAAACCGATTTTTCGGCAAATGCAGCTACTTCATAGCCGTCATTTTGGTAATACATAAATATCGGAAATATCGTTGTTATCTTCGTCTTTACTTGAGCGTTCCATTATATCACATGTTGTGCAAAGCATGATAGAAGTTAAGTAAAATGTGTTGTTTTTGTATTTAATTAGAATTCTAATATTCTTCTTTTCTTTATATTACTATTGTTTAATTAACGTTCTTTGTAAACAGAACACGTAAATATGTGCAAGAATATACAACATGACAATGATAATTCCGTTATAAGCAACATATTAAATTATAACCAAAATGGCGCCTGTGAAATTGTCGTACATACAACAGATCAGTTTATTCACGAATAATGGTAAAATATTTAAGTTTACAATACATTATCATGCATATATTAAAGCAATATACATACCTTTATAAACTTCCGTAACTCTAGCCTTTCCTCTTAGGGTTTTGCTAGAGATACGGAACTTCCGTAACTCTAGACTCGGAGACATCCTTTTGAAATAGTGTGCATAAACAAATGCGGTTTTAAGTGGTTTCGAAAAACCTGGTAAATCACGATGAAAAGTCATTTCTTACAAACTAATTTTCAAAATTTAATTGCAGTCCCATTCATCATGAAATTTCATACATCTGTTAAGTGGCTGTAAAAAAGTTTCATACATACACAAATTTTATGAAATTTAACAATTTATCAAGCCCAAACATGAACTTTCACAGCATTTAGCAATAAACTGCTTTATCAACTGGAATTTATTTCTTCTTACGAAGTGCAGACAAAAGGAAATACGACAAAGTATCATTTTCTTACGCTTTTTCAAATGAATAAGTTTGCCAATGAACAAAATACACGTATTTATTCCTTAAATTATAGGAATTTCCGCTTTTCGTCCGCCATTGATTTACAAAATGTTCTGTGTCTTTGAGCGCTTGCCACTTCCATACCAATTAAGGGATCAAAAATTTACAATCGTCTTGCTGATACACAATTCTTACATCAAAGAAACAAACAAAAAATCGTAAGCCCCAAGTTTTATCGAATGAAATGTACCAATTTTAGTAATTAATCAAGAGAAAAGGCAATATATGGCATTTTACATTTTATTTTGCTTTCAAACTGCCACAAATGTATATCACCGTTTTATGGATATAAGCGGTTTAGAAATTGTAAACAAACTGTACTGAAGGCACAAACTGATTGTTTTACACAATAAAATGGCACAAGAAGTCGCTAGAGTTGCGAGGCGTCTTGAAGAGGCAAAGGAGACGAAACTTTTAGGTTAGTAACGGAAGAAAATGTGTTAGGTGGCTCTAAGTTGTTAAGAGTTAATCTGCTTGTATGTTTTATTAATGTCAGTAGTGGAGCTGTATCCCACACAGAAATGACTTGTTTTTTGCTCGACTATACAAAGAATAAGGAGGCTATTGTACTCGCCCCGGCATCAGTGTCATAGTCTGCATTGGTTAAAGTTTTTATAAAGTCAAATATCTTGAATATTATCTTGAAACTCACAATATATCTTAACCATCAACATCTACACCCGAGGAAACATTTCCTTAACTCTGTTTTGATTTTTCACAGATTTATGCCCTTTTTTAACTTAGAACTTTTGGTTAAAGTTTTTTATAAAGTCAAATATCTTGAATACTATCAAAGGTATTGACTTGAAACTCAAAATATATCTTTACCATCAACGATCTACACCTGGGGGAAACGACCCCCATAACTCTGTTTTGATTTTTTTACAGATTTATGCCCCTTTTTAACTTAGAATTTTTGGTTAAAGATTTTTATAAAGTCAAATATCTTGAATTCTGTCGAAGGTATTGCCTTGAAACTCAAAAAATATCTTTACCATCATCATCTACTCCTTAGGAAACAATCCCCATAACTCTGTTTGGATTTTTTACAGATTTATGTTCCTTTTCAACTTAGAATATTAGTTAAAGATTTTTATAAAGTCTAATATCTTGAATACTATCAAACATATTGAGTTGAAACTTAACATGTATGTTTATTGTCATCATCTTCACCACTGTTTTTGATTTTTGACATATTTATGTCCTTTTTTAACTTAGAATTTTTGCACAGTTTTTACCAGACTGAAATATTCGAAATGGGTTATTTTTGAAATGTCATAAAATAATTATGCAGCGTGCAGCAGTTATGCTTTTTTTAATTTTATGCATATCAATTTTGAAATGTTACAAAGTTATTCATGATCAAATATACAAGGTCATGTATTTCTTTGAAATTATCGCCACCCCCTCTCCTCCCTCCACTTGGCTTACAGAATCCAGGGTAAGGCTTTGAACGTAAAGTACATTTACAGAGGTCTTTGAACAAGTTTCATTAAGCTTAATTCTTATAGACAATTACACAATACACCAGTCCTGTTCTTAGACTTAAAACCCATTTTACTGACAAGCTTTCGAATAGTCGAGCGTGCTGTCATGAGACAGCTCTTGTTTAATTTCGTTGCAGATCTTTCAAAGTGTGAACTACTCCGGATACCAGATGCTACTTTCTTGATGTTGAAGAACAGCGTCGTTGACAAGTGTGATCTCAGTGGGAACAATATGAAAAGAATCCCATCTAAATTTTGTACAAAGTTTCCTGCACTAACAGGTAAACTACCATCCTTAATAGTATGGTATGGTATATTGGGGTTTTATCGTTGGTACCAGTTTCCCATATGACCAACGCCCCAGAAGAGTTTAGTTATTTTAGGTTTTCGGGGGATAGTGCAAGATACAGAAAGCGTCCCAATTCCAGAGACACCCCTGGTTCTTTATCATGCCAGGTTTTCACCCATACATGGGACCTCGGTTTTTAAGTCTCATCCGAAAGACTGTTAGTAATTTTAGTTGGTCAGCCCTGGGAATCGAACCCACAACCCTGAGATTACAAGTCTCGTGCTCTACCTATTGAGCTATCCGGGCTGACTTTCTTAATAGTAGCAGATTGATTGTTTAAGTAGTGTAGCAACAGTGTATACTGAGAAATGAAACTTGAAATATGTGTGTGATGCAGATAAGGAATGCCAAAAGAAGCAAGTTTTATATTTTTTAAGGTATTTCTACAAATCTGCTCTGTTGACAGATTTGTTTCAGTTACACTTATAAATAATGCACTTCAAATTGTCCAGCACACTGTCTTACGAGTGCTGTTACTTTTTCTCTAGTTACCTACTGTAAGGACAGAACATATCTCCCATTTCCCAATAAAGTAAATTGGAAATGAATTTAAAGTAATTTCAGTTCTTAATAGGGCTCTACATGAGCTACATGTAGCTAGAATTGTTAGATAGAGAATGTAATAATAGAATAATTTTTTTCTATGTCTTTGATGCTAATTTCAGAACTTCAGCTGCAGGAAAATAATCTCAGTGCCCTTCCAGAAGAAATCCGAGACATGGAAGAGTTGAAGACCTTAGATATATCCAATAATAAATTTGAAAGTCTTCCATCGTTGTATGATTGTCCAAAGCTGAGTAGAGTCAGTGCCAAAGATAATAAAATCACAGGTGAGAGTAAGGGATTATACAAACATTACAATGTATTTCAGGGCATAAGCCAGGATTTGAACCTGTTACTTACAGCGACATTGTCTAGCAGTGCAAAGTAGGAACACTGAAGACTACTTACCCACCGCAACAACCCCGTGTTAAAGGTAGCATAGTTTCTAGCCTATTTGTTACGATCATGATAGTTGAAATCTGAAGGATGGTTTTAGGATGTCACATTATTGCATCAATGGTGTAGTGGCAATGATGGCCAAATGGAGTTCAACAGTTTTATATCATGTTAGCTTCTTTGAAAAATGAGCACATTAACTAAGAGAACTGAAAATTGAAGATACGCAAACTCGACAGAATTTCAAGGCACTTTGAATGAAAGGGTTTAGTAGGTTTGAATTTCCGTTTGGTGCCCTTTGCGACAGATCAGGCAGTTATGTACTGTTGAGGATTCAACGCAAAACATTCGTAAGTTATATGAAATGAAGGACATACCACTGTTTTGAGCTTAACCGTCGATTTATGGTCGTCACCTGGATGTCTGTTTTTGTATGTCTAATTTATGTACAAGAGTGAGTGTGAGGTTTGCAAAACTGGTTAATAAAAGGATGAAACATGTTCTGAATCAGATTATTTGACTGCCCTTGACTAAAGATACCTTTTATTCGTGGGGATTTAATAATACCCATTTCAACAATATACCTTCCATTGGGCCAAGGTGAGCAGATTATATAACCTTTGTTCCTGGGAAGTACTAGTTAAAGCCTACTGGACTCTGATCTTTAGCTTTAATGAGTACGACTCATTGAATTTAACTACTCAGCCACTGTGGGGGGTCTAAGCTTTAAAACGAAATGTGGCCTAACAAAGACTTTCTTGAAAAAGACTAACGTTTGTCTTTCTGTTTGTTAAAAAGTTACATAGTTATTGAAATGAAACATTAGTAAGTTTGTGGCCAATTTGAAAAGAATAATTAACTTTCAGAACTTGATGTCGAGAGATTAAAAAAGATGGCCTCGCTAAGGGAGATAGATCTTCAGGATAATCCATTACCTGTGGAGATACAGCAACAACTTAGAGACATTGAAGTGTTTACAGTCCATATAGGAGATTCGGACCCTGTAGGGAAACAGTTGGAGGAGCTAGAGTAGTCAGTGACGTGTGCTCAAAGATTTGTACAATCATGTATATAATGATTAATTATTTTTCCAAGACTGCCAAAAACACTAGGTTGTGTTAGCTATATAGTTGAGCTTGTGTGGATAGTCACCTGAAATATGCAGCTGCCTGTCTTCAGCTCTTATACATTATACATAACAATTAAATAATTTTACAAATATTAACCTGTATTAAATGACCACCTTGGCTGTATTTCTTGACTGGTTGCTTAAGACAGGTTGAACTGTAGCTTATTTGAATAACATAATTTTATTCACTCTTAAAGAAGGAAAGAAAAAGGTGGGTAAAATCAGCCTTCATGTATTAATCTTTGTTTAGAAACAGTGCGACATTCCTAATCCATACTCTAATCCAGAAAACTGTCTAAATCGAATGTTTCCCACAGTTCCGAAATTTTTCCTTCTTTATCTAATACAAAATTACCTTTGCAATCCGAATCCTTTCTACTATGACATGTCTGAAAACCGAATATAAATTTAAAATAGACTGTCACAATATATTTGAGTATAATGTTCATTTGTTCAGTGTGGCGATGAAAGATTTATAGACCTTTGCATAAAAAGAAGCTGAGTTTCTTGTTGGTTTACATTGAGTTATGATTCAGTGCTCATATATTTATTAACAGTTCTTTCTAAAGGTTGTTTGTCGTATTATGACTTGTTTTGAAGACAAGCAATATCCTATGAGATTGTTGATTCAAAATTCATGTAATAATTAGTTCTCTCTTTATGTAAGTCTTGAAGCAAGTGTTATTATTTTTAAAAAAATGCTGTGAATTTGAACTTTATTTGCTGCTTGATTTTTTTTGTTCATACAAAGCTTGTTTATATTTTTACCTCATTTACTTTACCTTCCTCTCAGATTTTACATGTTATAGTTACATGTATAACTAATTTTAGCTGAAATTTAGTCAGTCTTTTTACTGCTCTTATGGGCTGTCAATGATATTATATGTACCGTCTTTCACTCAGAAGTGCGGCTGCTGACCTTGAGTATCATACAGTGTATCTGTGGGTATCAAGGAGAGGCAGTTTGCATCTGAAACAACATCTATACCGGAAATAATGCATATTTAAAAGTGTTTGTGTCATCAGGCTGAATGTTATTTGAATTGGAATTCAGAAATTAAAACTTCATTTCCTTTAGACTTGCATTACCATGATTGTAATTAAAGGAACATACCCTATAACTGATGTCAAACTAGATAACCTCCAAAACATAAATAATAGAATCATTGGAAGTATAATTACTTAACCTAAAAATTTCAGCTATGCATTCCCAGTGGTTATCAATAAAATCAGCAGTTTAAAATATACTGCAGTACCGTAAACCATTCAATAATCTGTGTAGAGTTGTTGTTGAACAATAAATGAATGGATGCGATTTATTACAGAAAGCCCTTATTTTGATGAATTGCGGTAAAATGAGGCATTTTTCACCATAGGTTCTGTACAGGAAAGAGATTATACGTTCAGTTGAGGTAGTTACGGTATACTTTTTTGACAATGTTTTGTATCTTTTTTATTAATTTCATGTTTAACACATATCTGAAGAGATACATTTTGGCAACATGTGATTTCAGCTTTACATGCTTAGAAAGTGCAATACATGTTTTGAAATAAATAATCTTTGATTTTTGTGTTGACCTAACCTTTACTGAATTATTTTAAGAGATATTGTGCACATTATGATCTTTGTTTATAAGCCTACCAGGGCATATAGTGCTTATCATGAGATACAGCGAGTACCATACATCTTAGGTACGTTTTCCATTGTCAATGACTTCTTCTTTTCAAAATCCACTTGGCTATTTTTAGCTCACCTGAGCTGTAGGCTCAGGGTGAGCTATAGATGAATGTCCGTCGTCCGTCCACACTTAGTTCTCAATTGTCACGAAACTTGGTCAGGATGTTTGTCCCAGTAATTACTCAGATGAGTTCGAATATGGGTCATCTCGGATGAAAAACTAGGTCACATGACCCAAAAATAGAAAAATCTTGTTAAGGCTCTAGAGGCTACTGTTTCAGTCCAAATATCCTGGCAATTTGTCAGAAAGGTTGTTTGGTTGATTTCTAGCTCAAGTTTTAATATGGGTCACCTGGGGTCAAAAACTAGGTCACACAGCCCAAATATGGAAAAACCTTGTTAACACTCTAGAGGTAACATTTTCAGCCCAAATATCCTGGAAATTTGTCGGAAAGGTTGTTTTGATGATTTCTAGCTCAAGTTCGAATATGGGTCATCTGGGGTCAAAAACTAGGTCACAGAGCCCAAATATGGAAAAACCTTGTTAACACTCTAGAGGTAACATTTTCAGCCCAAATATCCTGGAAATTTGTCAGAAAGGTTGTTTCGATGATTTCTAGCTCATGATTGAATATGGGTCATCTGGGGTCAAAAACTAGGTCACACAGCTCAAATATGGAAAAGCCTTGTTTACACTCTAGAGATAACATTTTCAGTCCAAATGCCCTCGGGTGAGCGATACAGGGCCATCATGGCCCTCTTGTTTGACAAAACTTGGCAAAGATAATCTTTGGAAAAGCCGTTCACATAATATTTTCAAATAACTCAGACGGCACAGTCAGCATGGTCATATTGCCATAACAACCAAAAGGGAAATATATAAATATCCTAGGTGATCCTCTACCTGCAATCCATAAAGGTGCGTTAAATACAGGAATGCCTGAGGGCATGGTTATTTCCTCTTTAGTCCGCCTCCGTGATCGAGTGGTTAGAGTCAGCCCGGATAGCTCAATCGGTAGAGCATGAGACTTGTAATCTCGGGGTAGCGGGTTCGATTCCCGGGGCTGACCAACTAAAATTACTAACAGTCTTTCGGATGAGACAAAACTCGAGGTCCCATGTATGGGTGCTATACACCTGACATGTATAAGAACCAGGGGTGTCTCTGGAATCGGGACGCTTTCTGTATCTCACACTCTCCTCCGAAACCTAAAATAACTATCCTCTCCTGGGGGCGTTGGTCATATGGGAAACTGGTACCAACGATTAAGCGCTAATATACGATATGAGTGGTTAGAGTTGCTGACTGTAACCTCTCATAGACTGAGTGTCATGGGCTCGAGCCCTGTCAACGACCATGTCTCTTAGATGAGAAAGTTGGCATTGTCTTACGGAGGATAGGATCTAGGGTTGGTTTTTCCCAGGATCGGTGGTTAGGTTAACTGCCCGCCTGAAAAAAACAACAACACCAAAAT
>JAFMSR010001702.1:0-25186 GCA_022818135.1 Saxidomus purpurata
TAAAGGCAATGTATGCACTACTTGATAATATTAATAAATTTCAACTGCAAATAAAGACAGCATGTCAGTTATTTGATGCTTTTGTGGGGTCATCAATGAGTTACGCAAGTGAAGTCTGGGGTTTTACAAAATCTAAAGAACCAGAACGAGTACACCTTAAATTTTGTAAATTGCTACTGCACGTTAAAACTTCTACATGTAATATGGGTGTTTACGGTGAACTAGGCAGGTACCCTCTATATATAAATAGATATGTGCGAATAATAAAATATTGGTGCAGAGTTGTGATGTCTGAAAATATTATCGTCAGTCACTTATATGATTCATTATTAGATTGGTGTAATCGAGGTGTTAATAACTGGGCCAGTAAAGTAAAAGCTCTTTTAGACAATTTTGGCTTCGGATACGTATGGAGTAATCCTGAAAGCGTTGCTCTACCTAATTTCCATTTTCAATTCAAGCAGCGTGTAATTGACACTTTTATTCAGTCATGGAACAACAGTATTCATGATAGAGATGTACAGGCGGTTAACTGATGTGAGGATGGACACCTGAATAACGATATAAACAGGGGATTTTCTCAAAAGTACTACTGCGAATAATTTCAGTATAATTTCAGAGGTGGATTCTTGTCCGAGTAAATTGTAACTGTTGCAATTATTTAAAAACAATTATATGCGTACTTTACTTATCAGATGCTCGATTGTATACTCAGCTCAAAAAAAACAAAACAAAACAGCCAAGTATATGTATTAATGCATGTCTTAAACTTGTTCAGTTCATGTTTTTTTTAATGTTCAAAATTAAAATTTCATCTTTTTACGAGTCGAGCGTTTGATTTTTCATGTTCCTTCGTGACTGTACTTGCTGGATATAATCCATGAACTGATAAAGGGGCGTTATGAAAATTGTATGATTTTATTGATAATACTAATTCATTACTTACATCGAATGTTTGGATGTTTATGCAAGTGATGGTGATTTGTTGACTAATATCGGTTATGTCAACCTCTGCCTGTGATGAGGATTTTAAGACGCCCCCTCATTGAATTCACATTAAATTTTCTCTGAAAAACAAATTATCGTAATTCCCTCGCCAGTGCTGCGGCCAAATCGTTCAAATTGTTTAAGACATAGAGCCTGCGTAAATGTCTTCAGAGTTCACTTCATGTATATTCAAAGGGATTCATGTCGGATGACATAGCCGGCCACGTCATTACAGTGACGTTGTCAGCAGCCAAATGAGCCCTACGCATTTAATTTTCACGAACAACGAGAAGTATCTTTGCCAAATTTAGTGAAAAACGTTATAAATACGAAGCAAAATTCTAACATGACTTACGATTTTGTATCTATATACAAAGAGTAGAAAATTTATATTATATTAAACCATAAATAACGCGGGAACCGATATGCTGTAAACATGACGTTATATTGCACCGCATGACGTTAAATGAGCGTTCGCGCAGAAAATAAAGCTTTGTGATTTATTCACCTTTTGTAATAGCTGGTTATGTTAGAATCGAAATAACATCCTTTTCAGCGTTGTTATCGTCTAATAAACAATAATTTGTCGTACTGATGCGCAGTTATAAACCACTCAGGCATTTGGCCTTCAAGGCTAATTACTGCGTATCAGTACTCCAAATCATTGTTTATTAAACGACTAACACCGCTGGAACGGATGTTATTTCATAAATAAAACGGTTCCCGTATAAATTAATTATTTCTGCATTTTTTTTTAATTTTACGTTACTAAATTATTTAATGCGTAGCAAGCGCTTTTTGAAACCTTTTACAACAATATGGTGTTGTGGTAACGTTAAACCAAACTCGCGAACATATCCAATATATTTTTCTGAAAATTGCATTTTGATGAAATAATAAAACACATGTTTTTCAAGAAGAACATAACATCGTCTCGTTTCTTCTCAAAATGCCAATATAGTGACCTTTTTAAACAAATCGCTATCCAGACCAAAGCCAAAAACAAAAACAAAAAAAAATACCCCAACTAGTTATGAAGGTTAACGAAACTACAATGCACATGGTTCCTCTAGCTAGCTCTTTAAGTAGGATCTTTCTCTTTAGCCCCTACCAATACTGCCAAACATTGCAAAAAAACATGGATATGAAAAGCGCCAATCATTCAGATGCAATACCTACCATAGTGAGTACAGAGTATCAATTTGACATTCAGTTGGTCAAATAACTGAAAATCTGAGTGAGGTCTGTCTTACACAGTACTTATCTGTCAATTCAAAATTATGGTCTGTCTTTGTGTACCGTTAGGCTATTTCGTAAATTTAGAAAACTGTACAACCGATATGAACGTCAATAACAACTTTGAGAAAGTCCCCTGTATTTATCACTTATCCGTTATCCATCTTCACATCAGTAACTAGCGTGTACATCTCTGATAGCCGGAGTTTGGATATGTAACAAAAATTTAAATATATGTTTGGTTTGGAAAAAGACCTTGAAAGTGTTCCTAAAAAGTACAGAATTGCTCTGTCAAGATTAAGATTATCAGCACATCAACTTAGAATTGAAACAGGCAGGTATGGTAATGAGCGAATTGATAGAAATTTGCGTACTTGTAAAATTTGTAATTCTGCTGACATTGAAGATGAATACCATTTCGTGATTAGTTGCCCCACATATAGAGAAATTCGTAGACAATACATTAAATCATATTATCATGTTAGACCAAGTGTGTTTAAATTTACCAAGTTAATGCAAGCTGATAAGAAAATAATTACATTGAATCTTGCCAAATTTTTATATCATGCTTTTACTTTGCGGCAGTCAATAGTGGTTGCAAGTACATATATTGATTTTACGCACAGTCGACAAAAAACTTATACATTAAGACCATTATAAGTATATACAGTCAACATTATTACAAGTTAGCATTTGTACTTTACTCTTACATTACGGAAAGTTTAGACTCTTTTTTAAAAGCTTTTTCTCATAGCATTTTCTCCATCAACTTTTCTTTCCTTCAGCTCGTACAGACTGTACCGTCCAGTTAAATAGTATTTCAAAATATTTACTGAGTTACAAGGCATGACTATTTTTTCATAAATGTTCAAATAAAGAAATATAATATATGTTCCTATCATAATAATTATTATACCAATTTGTCACTCTCGTGTACACTAAAACTGTACTATTGTTATTAGCTCACCCTCTTGGCACATACTTTATACATTTTTTCTACGTAATACTTTTTTCTAGGTAAGAATCAGTTATATTTGTATTTATATTTGTCACGATGAATTTGTCAAGGCATGTGTTTGTAACAAAATACTATATACATGTATACGTTACAATAAATTAACTTTGAATCTTGTAATAAAACAACCGAAACACACCTTTTCCTACAGGTAATGCAGTTTGTAAATTAAAATTTATGTACGACTGACTTTCTATAGTACTATTCTGATCTACACTAATGAACGACTAAATAATGCTTTTGGTTTAATTGTTTGGTTTTACAAAAATGTATTGGCAAATACAGGTACAAGAAATGATATTATCATTGTTAGTAGATTAGCCTGATCGCCAGGCCCTGAAATATCCTTTTTACTAATCAATATCCAACTTTTTTGTTCTAGAGCAAGCTGATCAGTGAACAAAGCAAAATGGTATAAAATAGACTGGAAATAGCGCATGAAATATAGTATACTGCAGTATAGAAAAAAGATAAATTTTATCAGACTAGTGACTAGTCTATCGGTAAATCAAAAAGACTTACATGTATATAAAGCCCCATACTGGTTATAATATTAAAACTAAATCATTTTTTTTATTTCAGATCTTCAAGACGACTTGATATCTTTCTACAGGAACGAGCACCGCACAATTTCACTGTCGCCTTTGATAGACGAAACCACACCCCTTCTGGAATTCTATGTAATTCCAGATATCTATTCATTAAACCTACAGAGGACCCACAGCGGCGTTAAACAAGAAAAGACAAAAGTTAGAACACTTCGCAATGTGTTCTATAACGACGACAAAATGTACCATAAAATATATTTGACAGCAGATGCTGGGCTCGGTAAAACTGCCCTAAGCAAGCGACTGACTCTAGCATGGTGTCACGCCAAGAAAACACACGAAGACGAAAAGCAGTATTTCTCAGAAGAAGATATCCAAGCCTTAAATGAATTTCGTTTCATTTTCTTGTTGCTATTACGCGACAGTTCCAGTACATGCGAAATTGATCGCCTTATCTGGAATCAAATCATTTCACGACTGGGACATGATTACACTCCAGAAGATCTAGTAAATATCTTGTGCAAGGAAAGATGTCTTGTCATACTAGACGGTCTTGACGAATGGAGCCATCCGTTGTATTCCTGCGAGCAAGAATTGAAGTCCATTCCACACCAGAAATTTCGGGAACGTACTACAGTCCTGACAACCAGTAGACCATGGAAACTAAGCGTGAGTGGTTTGAAATCCAGTCAGATCGACCAAAAACTTGAACTGGTGGGACTGAACCAAGAGTCAGCGAATGTTCTTAAAAGATCGGTGATTTCTCATATGTTTAATGAAAAAAATGAATACAAACTGCGACAAAAGGTAGAGGCGTTTACCAAAGTTGTGGAAGAAAAACAAATTTCAGATCTAGAAGCTATTCCGCTTCTCCTAATGTACATGCTAATTTTGTGGTATAACGGAATAGAACTAGGACAAACTCAGTGCGACTTATACAGTCAGATTACAGAGTTTTTGCTGTCAAGAAGTAAACCGATCTATACCAGGTTATCAAAACATGATCTTTCCAAAGGTATTCCTCAATGTTTTAGTAGTAGAAAACACTGTGCGCATTTCTACACAACTCTAACAGCCCTAGGACAATTAGCATATCAAACTTTATTCAAGGAAACAAGAGAAGAAAACACCCTTGTATTTGACAGTTCTGTCGCAGAGCATTATCTCAACGATGACGAGTTGAAATTATGCCTAACAACAGGACTTATAACCCAAAATAAAGTTTCAGGAACACTGACATTGGAACAGAAATCAAAAGTGTCATTTGCACATAAAACAGTGCAGGAATTTTTCGCGGCATTATACATGCATTCCACCTCTGATCTAACCTCAGTACCAGAAATAGTGCTTTCTAAATGTAAATGCATCAAAGACATTCTAGAAATGTCGAAAATTCTTAAATTTATTTGCGGTATGAATGTGAACGTGCAATCTTTGATTTCACGTCAGATGATGAAAATTATAAAAGAAGATGAAATAACACATGAACACAGAAACACAATAGACATGAGTCTCTACAGCTCTCCACTAGAAGATTTCCAGGACATGTGTATTTCATGTTGCAAAGAAATTCCTCGTGAAATTGAAGTCAGTCTCCCTTCACAGAGACAGAGTGTATTTATGTGTATTTCATGTTGCAAAGAAATCCCGCGTGAAAATGAAGTCAGTCTTTGTTTACAGGACGTGTTTATTGAAGAAAGCTGTGAGCAAGAACAATACCGTGAAAATCTCAAACAACTGACGACCAGAAATAAACAAAATATTAGATCACTTTATATTAACATGTGTGGAATGAGTGAAACACCTTACAGCAGTGTACAGAAAGTTATTGATTATTTCGCACTTAGTGACCTGGAAAACATCGAGAAAATACACTGCTACCTGTGTGAATATGATGGCATTGATAATTTACCTCTATTGAAGAAGTCAGTGAAATGTTTATTTTTATCGTGTAGAGACGAAGGTTATTGGTATCGTGATCTTGATACATTTATGTGCGAGGGGCTAAAATCTCCTGTCGCCACTGAAACAATGCTGGAAACATTACGTTTGTCAGTGAACGTGAAACGCGTGGAGTTGTGTGACATCAACCTTGGTAACAGTAAAGTGTTTTCATCTGAAATGGTAAACATTGAATATGTTCATTTGTGGTTAGTGACAATGACTGCTTCCGTATTACAGGGAATAGTTGACCTACTACAACAACAACCACAAACAGTTACAGTATATATAAGGTGCTGTGATATAAAACCAGAAAGTGAGTTTGTAACAGTGAAACAAAAAATAAAAACATCGCGGGAACATCTCAGGGTCCTGGAGGACAGTGAGTACGGGTTTGAGTTTAAAACAATCAAACAGGGAGATTAAACACAAATATTATGACTCGGATACAAAACACAACATTATATGTTACACACGTGTGTACGAATATTCATTGTGTTGAAGGAATCTCATGGCATATTTTAATACACGTGACATAATAACAGTACCGCCTGCGTTTAACTTCCGCGTTTTCGGGAAAATAACCGTTTTTCGTTCGTTTACCATGCGGTAATCGTTTAACCGTGTAACAGTTAAACGAGAATTCCCTTCTGCGCATGCGTACCGTGAAACGTGATTGCGCCGCGTGTAAACGAGAAAACGACATTACGCATGCGCATATATTTTCCTCGCCATTTTAGGGCATAATCAGTAAAGCTTTCACCATTCGTTTGTATTATTCTCAAGGCTTTACCGTCCAATAAATTCGGTCGAAATAGTGACTATCGTTTCGGAAATGTTCTAACTAAGAAAACGACTGGTCACACTATAGTACATTTGGGGAGGCTGCGTTTTTGGTACGTGGCATTCCCTGTTTGATATTATTTTTGTTTTAATAAAAAAATGTTTAAATTTCCAAATTTCGGAAAGGTTTAATTTTTGAGTCAGTTTAAACTTCATATCTACATTTTTTGTTTTATACACAAAAATCTTAAATAAATTAAAATGTTACAATTAAATAGATACTATCATGACCAGTTACGCTAGGCCTAAGAAAAGGGGTTGAGGAGCTGTACTGGTGATGGGCGGAACTTATTCATTATGATTATGATGTAATAAACAGGGGGTCGGACGTAAACGATGTATCTCGGGGCTTTAAGCGAGAATTCGATGTAGTTCTGGTCAAAATGGCGGAAATTGAATGTTTTTTGGGGGACACGGATAAGAGAATTGATAAGGAAATGTTTATTTTTAATTTGATCGAACTGTTATCATGTCCTTTGTATAGCCACATGTCATATATGAAATCGTCACACCCGTTTTGGATCGTGGACCTAAAAATGAAAAAAGTTATTGAAGGGATAAATTGGTCGGTCGTGTTTATGTTTGGATTTTCCGACGTTTTCTCTCAATTTTGGACAGTTCAGACTGCTTTATTCGAGCTTATTTGAATGCATTTCGTATAAACGTGATGCGATCCATTGTTATGTAATGTGTACACGTTTCCAAAACGAACTATCGCCGATTTTTTAAACTTTAAACCGATTTCGATGTATCTCGGGTCGTTTTAAGACGATTTGATGTATCACCGGGTTCCAAAAGCAATTTCGCACTAACCCAAAACTAATAAAACTCGATGAGTTTGTTATTTATGAAACTATTTTCGGTGTACATGCAAAATGAACGACATAATAGGCTGGCGCGACTCATGGATTTGCCGATCCAATTCTATCGTTCATTTCGCATGGACACCTAACAATATCGTTTCTTAAGTACATTATGTGTCACAAGGAACAAATTATTTCAAGTGTTAATTTTTTCAGACAGCGATAGCATATATAATGAACACACTGTACTTTGAATATAGATAACATTGCATCTTCTCTTTAGACGTACATATCATGCGAACTGTTTTGACAAAGTATTCTATTTAAACTTGTTCTACCTTGCTTGTTTACATACAATTTGTGGAGACTAACATTGTGTTGGACTGTATACGGTTCTTACATGCACACTTATTCTGCCATCTAAAAATAAACCTCTAAATTTCAGCTGCCACAATGCCTGTAACTAAAGGATTTCTGTAAAAAAATGCACGAATAGATAAAAAAATCAGCTACATATAGATCTATTAATTTTGTTTCATTCAGCATAACATGTTGACAGCAAATGTTTGTTGATTCAGTTTAATACCATTCCATTTTGTGTTATTTAATTCCATGGTCGAGAAAACACTAGTGTGGGCAGCAGCCGCACTGGTTCGCAATTTACACATCGTACATCATCCATGCTGTCCGTTGGTTTACTGTTTACAGTTGCTTTTGGAACCCGGTGATACATCAAATCGTCTTAAAACGACCCGAGATACATCGAAATCGGTTTAAAGTTTAAAAAATCGGCGATACTTCGTATTCGAAACGTGCACACATTACATAACAATGGATCGCATCATTTTTATACGAAATGCATTCAGATAAGCTCGAGTAACGCGGTCTGAACCGTCCAAACGTGGGATAAAACGTCGGAAAATCCAAACATAAACACTACCGACCAATTTATCCCTTCAATAACTTTTTCATTTTTAGGTCCACGATCCAAAACGGGTGTGACGATTTCATATATGACATGTGGCTATACAAAGGGCATGATAACAGTTCGATCAAATTAAAAATAAACATTTCCTTACCAATTTTCTTATCCGTGTCCCCCAAAAAAACATTCAATTTCCGCCATTTTGACCAGAACTACATCAAATTCTCGCTTAAAAACCCGAGATACATCGTTTACGTCCGACCCCCTGATAAAGAATGATAAAAACTAAAGTATAACAATAATATTGTGTCACACTTAGCTAAATAACTTCAGCCAGTAATCACTTTATAGCCTCATGCATTAGTCACTTAAGCTGTAACTCACTGCAAATATTCCCTGTAACAAGGGATCCAGTATATAACATTCCTGATTTAACTGATAATCTACAAACATTTGAATGCCAAATAAATTTGAAATCAAGTGAATGACCAGAATCATGCAAAGTATTTCTGCAATAAACTGGTACCTCTCATGGCTATCAATGGGCCTAAAAGTAACGATAGCAAGTTGCTTATAGTTCTAAATTATTCTTCACTTTATTTAAGAAATATTAAATATCTCCCTGTGTTTTATCGTTGAATAAAATATAGTCAGGACTTTAGTTGCGTAGTATGTTTCGTCCAAACGACTTTCTTTGAAAACTATCCCAAACTTTATTTAACGTGTAGTATAACTTCATTGTATCCATGAAACGCGAAATACGATTGGACGCACTTGTTTACATATGTCACGTCATTTACCGCACATTGTCCTTGGAAAAACATGCTGAATTTTTATTGTTAATTAAAATTTGGCTTTTCCCTATTTGTTTATATAGGAAAAGCAGCCGCTTGTGTTAGAATGTAATTTTGGAAATAAATAAAAAGTGATAAAGTTAAACTTCATTAGATTGTTTTATAGTCACCGGTCAACCCTAGGATTTTCCCCGGGCAGAGTCTGTACATTACTATATGAACCCTGTCCTGGGTGTACATGAACTACGAAGACTTCCCTCAGATTCAGGTTTAAAAGACAGATGCAAATGACAGGGAATCTAGGTACTAGATCCTAGCTCTTTTACAAATAGTCCCCTTGGTTTTTTGTGTGCCCAATGTATTGTACCGATACATGCGAGACTTTCTGTTTCAAACCAGTTCATCTCTATGTGGTATAAAACACTGAAACTTCTAGTGCCCTGGATGGTATTCAAACCAGGGACTTCCAGATTGGTATTCCAGAGCGTAAACCACTGCACCACCAAAATATTTCAGTAAAAGAATCAGTACAGTATTGCATTTGTTGTAAGCTTATAATTCTTATCAACACATTTACCTACTCTTCTCTTGTAACAAAATCAGTTAATTTCAAGGTATGATGGTATTAACGTTTTCCAGGTGTATGTATCACTTACCCTGGTAATTGTACTGATCATTGACATCACACTGTAACACCAAGCTTCATGTTCAATGTAAAATCACACTTCTTTTAACTGATCTTTATATTTGGATCCATAATTCAATCATATAACACACTGGACTAGTAAAAAAACAAAAATAATATCAATAATATCAATAGTAAGCCACAATTCACCAGATTGATCTCCGGCTCCATCACAGACATTAATACTATTAGTTATCTTGCGGATGAAGACGTTAACCCGGGGCTGCATGTTCTGTTGTAAAAGAACCAGTAATGTCTGTAGTGCCAGGACTCTCATTGTATCTGGACCATACCCATAAAAACTAGACCTATCACTAAATGTTATTAATACCCCCGAAAGAAGACTGATTATAACCTGAGGAAATTCGTAGTAAAACAGAATACCTTGCAAAACAAAACTAAAATAGAGATATTGTTCTTGACAATAATTCTGTAATTTGTCAGGATAAAGTAATGGTTCTTGTATACTGTACTTCCTCTCATTGTGCTGGACCACTTTATGAAGTTGTATTGAATTCAAACCTGTAGTTTTCAAGTTAGGCTCCAAACAAGGAAAAGTGACAAAGGGTAATAACTCTTAAATGAGTACAGATAGAGTAATGGTTCTTGTGCACTGCACTTCCTCTCAATGTACTTGACCATTGTATGAAGTTGTATTGAATTCCAACCAGTAGTTTTCAAGCAATGCTCCAAGCAAGGAAAAAAACAAAGGGCAATAACTCTGTAGTCAAGATAGACTAATGGTTCCTGTGCACTGCACTTCCTCTCACTGTGTTTGACCATTGTATGAAGTTGTATTGAATTCAAACAAGTAGTTTTCAAGTTATGCTCTGGACAAGGAAAAGTAACAAAGGGCAATATCTCTGTAATTAGTCAAGATAGAGTTATGGTTCCTGTGCACTGAACGTCCTCTCATTGCGCTTGACCATTGTATGAAGTTGTATTGAATTCCAACTAGTAGTTTTCAAGTTATGCTCCGGACAAGGAAAAGTAACAAAGGGCAATATCTCTGTAATTAGTCAAGATAGAGTTATGGTTCTTGTACACTGCACTTCCTCTCAATGTGCTTGACCATTGTATGAAGTTGTATTCAATTCCAACTAGTAGTTTTCAAGTTATGCTCCGGACAAGGAAAAGTAACAAAGGGCAATAACTCTGTAATTAGTCAAGATAGAGTTATGGTTCTTGTACACTGCACTTCCTCTCAATGTGCTTGACCATTGTATGAAGTTGTATTCAATTCCAACTAGTAGTTTTCAAGTTATGCTCCGGACAAGGAAAATGCAACAGACCGCATGCCCACCCGACTGACCAACCACCGGGTGACTCCTATATACGCCCCTAAAACTTAGTTTCGGGGGTATAATAATAAAGTAACATCATGCTATAATTGTATAAATATAATATATAAAGTTAGCATAACTTATTTTAATGCATCACAAGAGCTGTCCATAAGACAGCGAGCTCAACTTTTCTCAGTGTTTACCAATAAATAAAATGTTTGGGCAGTAAAAGGCAAAGACAAGAATCTGTGTATTATAAAAGTGCAAAGAATGACCGTAAAGAGCAAGATATTAAGTCAAGAGTAACCCTGAACACTACAACAAAGTTTTAAATTAATACTTCAAGTGGTTACTGATATATGTGCCCTGTATCACACAAGACTTTGAATTGATAACTTATATAAGGGAAGCTTCAACAACAAGAACAATCATGTTCTTCTTTATGATTTACATGATCATCAACATTTAAGCTGATGCGTCTGGAAAGTACATGTATTAACTATAAACTAAGATTGGTGTTGAAAAGAACACTCGTGTCGCCCTCTTACACTTTGTCAAAATAACCAATAATTTTGTGATAAAATCTAAGTACAAAAAAGGACATAACTCTGTAACCTATGACTGTGACCTTACTAATTTTGTGGCATCACGTTCTTTTTGTCATTAACAATACAATTTGAAAATTTGATGTTGAAGCTGCTCGCTCTCAGATTTTGGTTAAAAAATAAAGTTCTCAAAACTGCATGTAAATAACGTATTTTAGAACATATGGTCATATAAAAAGGCTCCAGCATAAATTTAAGTCCGGCATATCTCTAAATTTACAAAAATAAGTAAACGCTTTTGAAATTTCAATATAAACATGTTAAGTGGCAGTTCCATGTAACCAACATTTTCAATCAATTTCTTCCTAGATTCTTGCTTATATTTTGATTCTGGACAGTCTTTCATTTTATTCTAATGAATAAAGTGTCAATCTTTAAAAAAAAATCAACAGTAACTGAGAGCAAGCAGCTTTAAGAAATGTCAAAGTTATCAGGTTATAGTCAATGTTAAGTTTTCGTGACACAATCAAACAAGTACAAAAGGGGCATAACTCTGTCAAAAATGACCTTGACATACAAAATTTGAGTACATTACAACCCTTATGTCATTAGCAATGCAATTTGAAAGTACGATGAAGAAATCTTAAGAAATGGCAAAATTATAGCCAACATTAAGTTTTGGTGACAATATCTAAGCACAAAAAGGGGCATAACTTTGTCAAATATGACCTTTACCTACAAAATCTGGTGGCATGACGACTTTTTCATCATAAGCAATGCAATTGGGAAGTTTGATAAAGAAATATTAAGAAATGGCAAAGTTATAGCCAATGTTACGTTTATGTGACGGACTGACCTACATTATATTTTCTTTCAAAATTTCAAAGCATATTCTGACTATTTGATATTAAATTCACAGCTAACATTTCATCACCATTTCTACTGCAATTACTTGGAAATTTATCTCATGTACTGGGCATCATTGTCAAATGTTTCTAGTGAACTATTTAAACTAGATGCCCACGTGCAACATGTCGAGCCCACCATATGTCAAAAGGGCTAACTCCTAACCAAGCAGAGATGGGTCAAAATACACCTAAATATTGGATGTAACATGCATATTGTGCCACAGAAAAGTGGTCTCGATTTTTCTCTATGTCCAGTAATAAAAATGTTACAATATAAGCTATTTATAGTAACAACAAAGGGAAGTAATTCTAAAAACAAGGGTAGGCCATGGTGGTGAACATTTGTTAAAAGTAACATCAAAATCCCTCAATGCATGAAGAAGAAATGCTCCAGACAACTTAAGATATACTTGACTTTGAACTTTAACCTCTAAGTGTGACCTTGACCTTAGACTTAAGGACATGGTTCTTGCGCATGACACTCCGTCTGATGATGGTGAACATTTGTGCCAAGTTAAATTAAATCCCTCCATGCATGAAAAAGATATGCTCCGGACAGTCATTCTTGAATTTGACCTTTTACCTCAGTGTGACCTTCACCTTAGACCTAGGGACCTGGTTCTTGCGCATGACACTCCGTCTCATGATGGTGAACATTTGTGCCACGTAACATCAAAATCCCTTCATGCATGAAAAAGATATGGTCCGGACAAAATCGAACGATTGGACGCAAGCACATACACCGAACCGCCAAAAGTTACAACTATATCAGGCTCACTGCAGGCGGGCTCGATAAAAATTTAAATCTTTACATACAACTGCCTTAAATTTTACACTTTTTCTGTTGTCTTCATTAAAAATCAGTATCTAATCAATATTCTAATTTGACAATACAGTCAAACTTGTGCAAAAGGTCACCTTTAACTAGAGGTCACCTGCTGACAACAGCCAGTCAGAATATCCCCCATCCAAATTTGCTCTTTAAAAGACTGGGAACAGCAGTCACCTGCCGTCCGCGGTCAGTGGCCAGTGAAAAAGCATCCCGTAATCGGGACTGTGATGCGAACGCCCACTGAAATTTTAACAGCTGGCTTTTGTTTCTTGTAAAGTTGTTTGCACCTCAAAAGACGGGCGCAATAAATTAAGATGCTTTTGATAATTAGAAGAGGTTCTAACATTTAATTGTCACCTTCACATCTGAAGCAAACACATGCAATTAATCAGATGAAACTGTCCGGTAATTACTGAAAATCGGCTCTTTTAATTGCTTGATTGTTTATTTGATGTAGAATATCTTCACAATTTGGAGTTGCATTTTACATTGTGCAACTAAATAATTGTTTATTTCAGCTTAGTAATGCATTCACGTTAAAGCTGCTCGCTCTCAGTTACCGTTACAAAAACTTATTTTTCAAAATAGTTGACATTTTTATTCATCAGTATAAAACTAAAGCCTAGAATAAAAAATAAGCAAAGATCTAGGTAGGAATTTGCAGAAATCGATTGAAAAGGTTGGTTACACGGCACACCATAATGTTCAAAAATACATAATTTACATACAGTTTGAAGAAATTTATTATTTTACCAAAATCTTAGAGCGAGCAGCTTTAAGTGAATTGTTTGATTTATTACAATTAAACTGAAAAAACATGCAGTTTATCTGGCAATTAATTGATAATAAAACTTGATTTGATAAACAATGTTTAGTATGATGAAACTATATCAACTGTCTACATCTCCGAACAAAAGTCACCTGTTAACAACAACCAATTTTGTGGTTTCCATTGGGCCGCCGTTGTTCACAAGTTTGACTGCATGTGACAAACTGATCGTGTTACCCAAAGTTATTACTCCATTTCTCGAAGTTAATTATTCCAGCAATTACCAGTAATAATAATGAATCACCAAATCAACACAAAACCTTGCATTATATCTATGAGTACAAAAATGACGCTAAGTCGCTCTTTGTAGGTGTAGTGCATTTCCCCATTATTACCGTCATCATACATTTCTACTCCAGCATTTTTTTTTGTTTTATCTTGGGTGTTTTGCTCTATTTATGTCTTCTTGAATCTCTCTACTTTTACAAATAATTGCTACTGAAATAAAACACCCTTCCTGAAGTGTAAGTTCCTACAAAATCTTCAATTCAGAATTACCAACTTCTTAACTCTTTACAGGTTGAGGGATCATCACAAAAACCATCATTTTTCACACTGCAAGGGTTGACTGTTTTCCTACAGTTTTCATATGTTGGTGTTTTGAACTTCCTTCATCACTGCATGCTTGTGACACTTATTCTCATCATACTCATAGGCATGATTTCTACAAAATATAAAGAATATCAGTATGTCTATATTCTAAAAATCATTCAATTTGCATAGAAAAGCAGAATAATTTGCTACCAGCAGAGTAAAGGTTCAAAACTATGATAACATTATTAAGATAAAAATGTGTACAAAGACACAGTGTCTCAGGTAAAAAGCCAAGTATAAGCTATTAAGCACAATTTCCACTGCTTTCTCAGATTCAGCAAAAAAAATCAGAGACAATCCCTTCTTTTAATAGTGCTATAATTTTGTTGGATTTAATTTTTTAATAACACGGTTCAACTATGCTTTGGGTCAGTGCTATATGACAGAAACATTTGGATCTACACTACGTTGCTTTGTGATACTGTAGTTTATAAGGTTACGCAATCTTACATAACATACTGATAAGGATTTCAATACTGCCTGGGGCAATCAATAATTTTTAAAGTGCAACAATAAGAATTTAAAGGTCTCATATTTCAACAACAGGACCTTTATAAAACAGAGGAACAAAATAAAAATGAATTATACTCATGTTTTCATGATAAAATTGGTGTAGGCTCAGTAACTAGTATGTACTTTTCTTTGAAAGGACAATTTCATATGCCAAATATATAAAAAGTCAGATTTCATATACATTTTGTTTATATAATAAATCAAGTGATTTTTTGGTCTAAAAGGACACATATACTTGCTAATATTATACCAGTGTGGTTTTAAAGTTATTTCAATTTTGTCTGCTAATAACAGATAATTCATGAGAGTTATTTCTCACATTATTTTTAAAAGTAAGCATTGTTCTAGACATTCATGTATTATGGTCAATCTGAACTTTATAACTTGAAAAATCAAAATAAATATATACCATTGTCTTCATCTTAATAATATTGGGAATAAATTACACCTTCCATTAAATGTATTAAAGGCCCTGTGTTAAAAAAGAACACAATGAAATGGTGGTTTCCTACAATGTCATGTACTGCACAATTTTATGACAATACTGGTCATTAATCAGCAGGTGGCCAAATTTTAATTGCCCCTCAGGGGATTATCATACTGTCTGTCACACTAATCTAGAGCAACTTACCAACTACACGGTGAACAATCACGTGATCGTAATACGTCATTTTGTTCGTCCGCAAATAATATTTTATAAACAAAAGTCTTCGACTGAACTCTTCAAGTGAGCGTAAGTTTTTCATTTCTCAACCGATTTCTGTCAAATTTGTTGCAGGCAAAGGGGAAAACAGTACTCTGTCCCCGGTTGATAACAGTTTCCTTGAAATAAGTCGCTCTTTTGTGAACATTCTGGAAAGCCTTTGCAACAACGCCTGAATTCAACGGTTTGTCCGCAAAGAATAGTTCCTGAGAAAGTTATTAATGGTGCGATTGAATATGCAATCTATCTGTATCAGTTATCATGTAAGCAATCACGTGATAAAGAGGATCGTGTATACGATTTCCATTCACCTCGCTTCCATTTGTAACATTTGAATGGTTCAAAAGCTAGGTCAAAACCTCAAGCTTATTTAGCCGCGCAGAAAATATGAAACGGTGTGTAACGTGTTCATTGAATTAAAATGATGGCACGTTGATTGACTGTTCTTGCATATCGGATCGGCATTTCCGGTGATTTTGCTCATGTTGGAAAAACCGGTCTGTCACCAATATTTTGCAAGACGACTCTCGTGAATTACTTATAACGTAACGTTATGAACATTTTGACGTCACTTTCCTAAACACAGCATCGGAAAATCGTTTATTTTTCATCATAATTCATCATTTTAATAAGTATGAATTTAGAAATCTACTTTGAAGTTCAAGACGTTACGCAAGAAAAAGTTTCAATCATGAGACACAGAGCCTCGTTCCCGCCAAAACAGTTGCCCGAGGTGACGGATATTTCGGTCTGAACCTCGTGCTCATTTCAGAAACTATAATTCTCACGCCCTTCAATATCATGTGACGTAACATAATGAGCTACAGAAAAGAAGGTTGAGGTCGGGGCCAAACAAAGTGATCAAACCCATTAAAAGTTTTTACAAACACCGCCGCTCAAAAAACCTCACTTTTGAAATAGTGAGGGTTCTTTTATTACCGCTGATATAAAAAAAACAGTGCACGTTGCTACAGTATAGCTTTAAAAATGTACGTGTCTAAAAAAGAATCATTTACGAGAAATCAAAGTGGAATTATGCACATTTTTTTCAAGAAAAATCCAGCTGACATAGGTTTGTATTAAAAGGGTAGACGAAGTAATAGCTTTTAAACCAATACACCAAACTTTTCCTGCTACTAGTACGAAATACTAACTTTTCCTATTTTGACTGGGAGAGTCAATTAAAAAAAACAACTGCATACAGGAGTTGCTTCTCTTCCACTGCCTGCCGAAATCTCCACCAGAAACTACAACAACTCAAGGGAGATCACTGCGAAGAAAGAAACTATTATTTTATTTGTCTAATTTCTTAATTCTAAAGCACCAACTTCAACTACTACTAATGTGGCATTATCATTAATTTAACACATTTAAATGCACAACAACCGAAAATTGCTTTTATAAAACTGTCACCACTATGTGCAGTAAGATACGGAGGTATAGTAAACAGAATTCTGATGTGATATAATATTAATCTATGGCGTTTTCTGCAACATCCCTAACCATGGTAAAAATGAAATTTCTGATGACAATCCATGACAAAATTGTTAAGTCCCAGGAGCACATTGAATACTCTTCATTGTCTTCTATAAAAAATGAATTTACAGGTAGAATAATGAATGATAGAACAGTGTTTGATGTATACTTTACTTTCATTCCTTTGCCACTGTAACCTCACTTAACACATTCTCAGAACACTTTTCCTATTTTTTGCAATATCACCGTAAAAAATAATGCGCTATACATGTACAAGACTTAATATAATGTAATGTTGTTCTTTTGATTTACAAATAAAAAGCAATGTCAGGAATGATTTTCATACAAATAATTGCCAGTTTCACCGGTAAGGGATTGCTCTTTATAATGTAAAGGCTACAAGTAATTTGAAATACAAAGTGCTCCAGGGACTATAAATTTTTGGGTCATTTTAAACGCCTGGAATATTCCGAAATAAGAGGTATAATTGATTTTGGTTCAATCTAATGTGTGGCTACCATTTTCACTTTGAGGCTCCGAAAGGTATTTTTGGCTGCAGCATCATTGAAGAATGCAGACAAAACATAATTATGATGTCAAAATGATTGTAAAGACTAACTGAAAATACTGGGTTTTATAATCAGTTACTACCACAACATGCAACTGGGGCTCCCGGATAGAAAATGAACTTAGTACACCTAGGCACGTTCCTTTCTTGGGCAAAGTAGGGCTCAACTGTAAACAAGAGATGTCAGTAGACAGCGCGCTCGACTATTCTCAGTGATTGACAATATAAAATAATATCCATCCTGGAACTTTAACGTAAATTCTTAGTCGAAAAAGGGGCATAATTCTGTCAAAAGGCTTGATAGGGTTATCTCCTCCTGTGTACAGGTTGGGGGCATGATGGTGAACAAGTGTGCAAAGTTTCAAAGCCAGATGACAATTGAATTGGAAAATATTTGAGGTGGTACGCAAACTTTAACGTAAATTCTAAGTCGACAAAGGGGCATAATTCTGTCAAAAGGCTTGATATAGTGACCTCCTCCTGTGAACAGGTTGGGGGCATGATGGTGAACAAGGGTGCGACGTTTCAAAGCCAGATGTCAATGGACTTTGAAAATATTTGAGGTGGTACGCAAACTTTAACGTAAATTCTAAGTAGAAAAAGGGGCATAATTCTGTCAAAATGCTTGATAGAGTTACCTCCTCCTGTGTACAGATTGGGGGCATGATGGTGAACAAGCGTGCAGAGTTTTAAAGCCATATGTAAATGGACTTTAAAAATATTTGAGGTGGTACGCAAACTTTAACGTAAACACTAAATAGAAAAAGGGGCATAATTTTGTCAAAATGCTTGATAGAGTTACCTCCTCCTGTGTAAAGGTTGGGGGCATGATGGTTAACAAGTGTGCAGAGTTTCAAAGCCAGATGTCAATGGACTTTGAAAATAGTTGAGGTGGTACGCAAACTTTAACATAAGTGGTTACGCCGACGCCAACACTCGGGTGACTAGGATAGCTCTCCTTATTCTTCGAATAGTCGAGATAAAAATATTCATCGAAAGTCTTCAACTAAAGTAACTTATCATTTGATTCAATGAAACAAAAATAAAGATTAACTCAGGCTGAGAGTTCCATGAATGGTGGACAGAAATTTAATTTACATTTCATTACATAAGTAAACAATTTAAAAACGAATTCAATCAATTAATATTTTCATTTTCTTTAATGACATTACATCATAAAACATGACTGTGTAACATAGAATGACTGTTGTAAAAAAACTACATTGTAGGACACTGATGGTTGGCGACACCGCTATGCTGAATACATCACTATGGAACTTAGGGGTGTCAACACTCCTGGTTGTTCGACTTTCATATGATAAAGAGAAAAAATAATTTTGAAGGCAAGTTTCATCATATATCATAATTATGCCATAAAAGATTGATTTACTGTAAACCTAGAATTGTTCTCGGCTCCATTTTTTCGCATTGTATCGACGCCGTACATTTACACGACTACAAAAAATTTAATTAATGCTCGCGTTCCATCGGTATCACGAACTCCGTGAATATTAAATAGCAAAATCCTTTTCTAATGCTTAATTTTAATACACAGTGAGCAGATATCGCAGTCTATTGCGTCAATATCAACTTTGGCAATTTGAAGCTGATTTCAAGTTCACAACAAAAGTTGATTTATCACTTATCTTTTATTTTACGTCACGGTACGACTGTGAGCTGTAATCGTGCACGGAATTAATGAATTTGTATATGTATTTTCATTCTAAAGTAAGCATTCAAAATGTCATAAATTTCAATCAGACGAATTACGATCGTTTATTCTGTATCTTTTTTATATATCCAATCGTGAACCTTTATTTGCAACACGTGACTGTACAATATATTACCATATTGGCAGCACATGCATACAAAAAAATCCTGTATTTTTCCCATATTTGGACGGTACAACAGTCCCATGTTAAACATACAATAAAGCCCAAAACGTGTGAAAATGATCCAAATGAAAATCGGGTGAAGTATATAAGAGTTCTGACCCTTTTAACGCCAAGTTTAATCGTCTTGATATCAGGATTATTTGTCGTTTGCTGGTTAACACAAAGGGGTAAAAGTGCAAGTCATGCCAATGTTGTAAGATTTGGATATTTTCACAAAATTTATCGCTGGTATCTTTTATTGAAGGAACAAATAATATTTGCATTCGTACTAAGCTGGGAAAATACAGAAAAGACAGAAATACAATAGTCAGTGAATCGTTTTTAATTTAAACTATATAATATAATAAAAAGGTTATTTAACATTGTCCTGTACAATACGAGATAGCTAGTAGCTGGTACAGCTGGTACTTGTCCAAATATATCTCCGTACTGTACGGTTTAACCTAATAATATCTATCATACAATGTGACAACTGGTCAATGGATGCACAAAGTAAGTTACAGTCATTTTCATAAGTCTCATTTTCTTGAGACCCCTTTAACTGCGGTCATTAAAACATTTTTTAAATTCAAAATTCATGATAATATCAATTGGATTAATAGCAGAAAGCATGAATGTCTCACTTGTATTGTGCGATATCAAACCATCATTCATAGTCTAAATATTGGCTTTCGTTTAGTCACACTTTTCTCACTTGAACAGTGGATGTAACAGTGGCCTGGTAATCTCAGTTATTCAATACAGTAGACATAATTTGTTTTTGTACCGTTTAACAGTCTACTACTTCCTAAATGCCGTACAATGTACAATATGGAAATTAAAAACATACATTGTTCTGTCCGGTACCTGTTTTAAGGCACAACTAACAGAGATAACTCTTCAAAAAATTGTAAATTCAACAAACTGACCAATATCGCGGATACTAGCAAATTGTCTCTGGGATATGTTTTTAGAAGGAAATCCTGCATTTCAAAGCTTTGAGGAAACATGCGTCACTAATCATCATGATCTGTAAGCTGATACATTTAAAGCGTTTGCTCGTTATGCACTCATCCAATCAGAACACAAGAGGTTTCCGATAATTTATCACAACATCAATGCATAATTGCATGGACATCTGCCAATCGATGTGTAAATTTGTTTTTGCGCTGTTACAAAAACATCAAATCTTTGAATTTTGTTAAACTTGACTGAATGATTTAATTATCGCCTTATCATCTATTTGAAAAGTTAATGAATCACCACTTACTACCCTCTGGGCAATTAACCTAAGATGATAGTGACAATTAACACAAACTCTTGTCAACAAATTAGTTTCGTCACCTTATCGACTGTACACAATACAAGTACTTCTTCATTATCGATATCACGTTTTTTTGCCAAATATCTTTGCTTCTATGTGCATGGGAATACCTCTGGAGAAACTTGCATAGAATTCGGACACATGCTTTACAAGTACTTAGCAGTAAATCATATTTAAAAACACAAGCTCGTAGGTACACCCGCACAAACTTGTATAGGATTCAATGCTAAGTCATGGAAGCCAGGCAATACAATAAACATAAGCTATGAATAGCTATGAAAGACCAAATAATAAGGCTATTATGCAGCTTATTTTTTGTACCAGTATAAAGAACAAGATAATACCAGTTTAATATAGTGTTGTTTTTTTTTTTAACTTCAGACTTGTCAGTTTTTGTGATGAACAGATGAATGGAAATCTCCTTTGTACTCTACATTTACGTAGTGACAACCCTTTAAACTCATAGCGCCACTTCAATTACATTTTATTTTATTTATGTAACAACATTTACACAATATCTATGCTTACCATAACAAATATTCACCTGTTTACATCAAACGATCAGATTTCAACATTTCTGCCACCATCTTTTGCAGCTTCCGTTAAATGTTTATTGTGCGGAATTCTGCGGGCCTATTTGAGGACCGAAAATGTTCACGAATATATTATGTGGACTTTAAAATCGATTTTGTCATAATAATTATTAGTACATGTATCAATAGTTATAAGTAATCGTCAATTTTCCGTACATTTAATTTCAACGACAGGCTTCGTACCGCACTCGGAAACTCGTCAAACAAAGATTACAGTATAAAGGTCGTTGTCTAAACGCTTTCAATATTCTGAAAATAAATAATCAGGCCCGCACAATACCCGTAGAATAAACTGGTCCAAAAACGTTTCACGGTTAGAGTCATTCTGATTGGCTACACGGATTTAACTAAACTGAAACGAGAACCGTTTACGGTGCGGTAACCGTTAATCGGTAATCGAGAACGCGCGGAAGTGAAACGCTGGCGGTATTGTGCGACAATATTTACCTGGCACTCATTAATCTTCGCCAATATCTTCGGTTATTTTCGAGTGTGGTTTCAATTGATTACCATATCGAACAAATACATTTGACCGACTGAAGTGCACACCGCTGAGACAGTGGCGTATTGGTAAGATGCCTGACTTGTATACAAGGTTTCAGGAGTTCGAATCCTGCAGAGATACTTTTATTTTTTTTAAAGAGAATGGTTATTTCTATTTAATTTGTGACACTGTCTTATGCACCATTTTTGCTTTTATATATTCTGTGAGTGTTGGTTAACTTTGCTTTGTTTTCTGTTTTTATTTTTTATGTACTAATACTTTCTTTTGATATTCATGGCATTTTCAAGTTCTTCGATATATTAGACAGGGCTATCTTATCTTTAGATCTCATCTGTTTTTCAAGATGATTTGCTCGTCGGCATTTTCAGTTCTAAATCGGATGTATGCAGGACGACGGAGAGAGAATGCTCAAATAGTCATTAAAAAATCTTGAAACCCCGTGCTGAACAAAGACTATAGTGAATACATTTAATGCAACGAAACGATTATAAAAAGGTAATACAAAAATTCAAGCATGACTCGAACCTGCATACGCTGGATTGGTAGTCAAATGCCTTATCCACTACACCATTGCGGAATGCGATATCTGGTACACTACGAAATTGATATTTTATATCAATCGCGTGTTATTTTTTTATCCGAAGATTACCGACCACATACCGACCACATACGAAATATTCATGAGTGCCAGTTCAATATTGGCGCATAATACTGTATGTGTAAAGAAATCAAAACATTTTCAGTGATAGAATTTTTCTAACATGTAAACAAACAGCTCAGGAGAATGTTTTACTGCATATTTTTTGTGTTGAAAGAATCACACGGCATATTTTAATACACGTGGCATATGTGTAGACATATACATATGTCATGTATGTGTAGACATATGTGTAAACAGAATCAAATAATTTCCATTAATTCCATGTAGACTAAACAACTGAAAAAAGGATTAACTTAATAGTGCAATAGGATATTTAAACTGTTTATGGATGTGTGGATTATAAGAAAATGGATTAACATGGATATAATGTACAGGTAAGTTTTATTTATTTATTATTAATATTTCTATTAGATAAAGTATTACTAATTTTGACATTCATGAGCATGATGAGTAAATTTATTTTTTAATTAATTGAAAGATACTGAAACTTGTTTACACAAAAGTGAGCACTGATTCTAGTCAAAATGTTTTATTAATGATGTCTTGAGCAAATTCTGAGATATTTTGGTTTTGGGTCAGAATCTCGCAGATGGGAGATTATGGCCTTTACAAAAATAACACAATATCTCAACTTAGGTACAATTCGATGGACTATGATTTACTCATGTGTACAAGATCAGCGTTGAAATCCCCTGCTAAAATATGTCCGTCCGTCTGTCCAGGCCCCAAAAAGTATGTGTGTGTCCGGTGTCCTTGCCAAAAAAAATAGGATCGGTCGTTCCGCAGCATTTTTTTTCTCGGTTCAACTGAGCACTTGTAGGCAAGTTGTGCACACCCGGCATCCGTTAAAATCTTTTCGGGGAAAACTACTGACCCAATCTCAACTATTTAAACTTAACTTGAATATTTCCAAGGTTACAAAACCGTCATCAAATTAATGATGTAGGTCTAATAAGATCTATGGCTACAGTATAGGAAATTTATTGTTAAATCTTTGATATGTTGTATAGAAAATTGTAACAAAATAAAATATAAAAACAGAAATGAATAATACACAGTACCATGGTCAACCTAGCTTAACCATGATTGACCATTGTTCCAGAACTAATGGTTGACCACAGCTGACCATAATTAAACGTTTGTATAAATTGGCACCACAGTCAAGCATGGTTGACCAGGGTGAGATTTAAATCATGTACAAATGCAATTTTTTATATCTAAAAACACCCTAGTTGTTTATACTGATATACAGGATATAGTTAGTTTTAATTATGCCAGTATTTTTGTATTAAAAAACTAGTATTTATCTCTTAATTGTGTAACAAATCATAGTCTACACAATTTGTATTAACATAGTATTTAATTAATAGGGTGTGGCGGGGTTCATGTAGGTAGGGATTGACCAAACCACTGTACCTTGTGCATTTTATTTAGTGTATCAACTAGAGAATAGTAAATTATTAAGTATACATTATGTATTACTATTAAATAACTATAATGCTGGTCAGAAGTCTAATTTGTCTGTGTTGCACTGATACAGTAATCAAAATTAAATTAATAATATATTGCTTGCGTTATAAGATCTAGTACTGGTGAGAATGTTAATGTCTTTATGATCTGCGGGGGGGGGGGGGGGGGGTAGTAGTAGGCTGGGCTGTAGTTTATCAGATTCCATACTGCTTGGATGATTCAGCTATCCATCACTTTACATTTAACTCCTTTTCTTCATCTGAATATCAGTCAGTCCTTTATTCAAAGGAGCAGATCATGATCAGTGGATCCTTGCTAGTTTGGACCGACCAGTCAGCTGGTAAATCTGATCACCTGCTTCTTTTCTACCAATTTAACATAGTCTAACTCTACCTTCTAAGAAGTTCTTGAGAAGGGAGCATATATAAAACAAAGTAGTTTAAATCATAGTTTAGTTTGCATAAAGTTATAAATAACAGAATTGGAACAAATCCTGCTGATTATAAAGAACTTTCTTTTTTTCCAAATAAAATTCTCACTTTTATACTACAAATAGCAGTTTCCCTAGCTAGACTGTCAAGTAGTGCATTTTTAAAGTAATAAAGTAAATAATTAACTTGTATAATTGATACTTAGAAGTAAATTATTAAAAGAACTTAGCTAATTGCTATAAACATGCACTATTTAGCTCAATTTATTCTAGTCTCTTTAGACCGGTTGTCTATTTTTAA
>JAFMSR010001703.1:0-25170 GCA_022818135.1 Saxidomus purpurata
TGTGGTCTCTAAAATGTGAAATGTTTGGACGACAGACAACGGGCATCAGTCAGTCAGAATCAGCACTCTGCCAGGGCATTTTGCTCAGGTGAAATTAAAAAATCACAAATATTTTCTTAATTAGAACATGACAAATGCACTTAAATCAAAACAATAGCATGCCAAACTTTAATTAAATCGTATTTATGATTTCTAATTTATATCAACTACGCCTGACTGTAACCGTTCGAACCACTTAATCGCTGTTATCTCACATAGATCAGGGGTCATAGGTTCGAGCCCTGCTACCGACCATGTTTCTTTAAGCCAGAAAGTTGCCGTTCTTACGGAGGATAGGAGTCTAGTAATTGTTCGTCCTTGGAACGATTAGTTAGGTAAACTGTCCATCTATTAAAATTACCAAAACACGGTTAGAACGGGCGTTAAACTCCTACAACAACAATGTAATTAGTTTACGTTGTATTCGTTTATTCCTCAAAATCTATTCAATAAGTAATATATATTACAAAGGAAACACGGATCTATTCTATAGACTACTCATTAGCACATGGAAGCTGTGTTAAAGGACCACCCTAAACGATGCGTTTAAACAAAAATCCACGTCATCTTACACCAATTTAATCTGTAAAAATAGTGCACAGTAGTTATCTATCACAAGTAATTTACCTTAACATTATGACTTAACTACTTATCGCAAGCCAACCTCTTTATATGGGGATATTCTCAAAATGTACGAAAACTGTTTAACAAATTTATTCACACCTCTAACCGTCAGTACCAAACTAGATTTGAAAGACAACGAATATCTTGTGAAGTCTAAAACATCATAATTAGGGAAAAGAAAAGGTAAAGCCCTTTTTAGCATTGAAATAACCCTCGCAATATGTCGATAAAATACTGCTAATTAGCTGGGTATAATAATTAAACATCCAGGTGTCTTGTTTCTATAAATAAAAAATTCTTTTTTAGAATAGAAATTTAAAGTTATTCCCCGATGAGTGTCAACAGCTTAGGTAATTTTCAATGATTACACGCTTTAATTTGTATTACACAATGGGCGCCCCGAAGTCTAGCGTTAACAGGAAAAATATTTAGTTCAACGGGTACGCTTCCATGTTACATTAAAACTCTTCGTTTATTGAAAACGCCTGTTAGTGCTATATTGTTTAAGTTGTTCAATAATGCATTATTTTGTGACATCTTTAAACATCTGAACTATTTGTGTTTACAATGTACGTGTAATTATATCTGATTGATATATACACTTGTTACACCAACGACAGTTATATCCTAGTGATCCGTACGTTATGTCAATTAATACATCACCTCTTACAATATATGTTTAAGACGTTGACCCATCATTAAATTAGTTTTAAAACATTTAGAAAACCTATGAATCCGCATTTTCTTTCAGTCACATTAACATTCAATAACTTGCGTATAACATGCAGTAGGCTATGAAGCAGTTTTCTTGCATTTCAGGTTAAAGTTACTTAATATTCCGAAAGAATGTCATTAAATCAAAACATTTTTGTATGTTGCTTCCAAAACGTTTTTCCAATTAATAGATCTCATATCAGGTATACTTTTTGAAGCTTTAAGTGAATCCCGGAATGTTCATTCCATGTAGTCCATGTACACTTGTTTCACGTTTACCTGTTGACATACAATTAAACAAGTACGTCTAAATCATATCGGCTTGATGTCTATCACTACGACGTGTTGGTCAAATTTTAGCCAGCATGGTTACGGTAAGAAATTCCTAACCATAGCGCAGCATATTGTCTAATCATCGTTTGATAAACATGTTCTCCAGTAACATGAAATAATGTTTTGTTATCCAAGCGTTGCTTGGCCGACATGTCTCAATAAAGTCGACATGATTTAGACGACTCCGTGTCTGTAAACAAGTGAACCTACTACTGATGCACGGGACTTCATTAAGTGACATTCCAGTGTCCACTTAAAACTCCATACCTTTGAGACATAATTTTCCACTGCTGATATCTCCTGTTGACAGTGTTCGGTCCATAGGCATAGTTTTACGATACCCTATTTCTAAACCAGCACTTAATATAAGTACCCTGAATTATTTTCATCTAGCTTGCATGATTTTTCTATTATTTTTAATTGTTTCTTTATCCTAATACAAAAACACTTGTAAATCAATTTTGTAACACACTAACGTTGAAACGTCATTTTAATTTATTTACGTCATTTAAATTCACAAATAAGGGGCGACTTCGATCACCAACCAAGTCACCGTAGTTTAACCCAAGTGCGATCAGGGTGAGTCTGGTTAGCCTAAAATGACGTATCTAGTTCCTTTATTGAACCAGGCAATTGGTGATAAGGCCGGTAACAAACATGGCGTCGAGGTGGGTATTAGTGCTGTCGTCACACTGCAGTTTCGTCTAACTGAATTAAATAATAACTGGGTGTTTTCGTCTTAAGAAGTTAATAGTAGCACAACAGGTGGTAAAAAAAAATGAGCGTAAACAACATTTCCAGAATGCATCGCTCACCTTTAATTCCGCGATATTTACTAAACCAAACACAGACAGAGAGTACGTTTGATCAACTCGTCCAACCCAGACATACGCATTTCAAGCTCCAAAGGAGAACCGTAGTTAATAATCCAGGTCGCTCAAGGTATATGCGTCCGGAAAATCGGACGGTGTTTTAATCATTGCCATTTAACGGTCTGGTAGTGGGCCTTCTCGGGAACAATTGTTAGATAAACTGCACACCTTATTAGGACGGATTAAAAACTCCTAAAAAAACAAGTTGAATTTGGTTAACTGTTTGAGTTATTTTGACTTTTCCAATCAAATATACGGTTTTTAATATCGCCGTTTAAATGTATCCAAAATAACATTAAAAACGGTATATATAATCGCAAATGTCAAACTAGACCTATCGCAATGTGATTATGCCTCTGAAAGACTGCTCTATAAACTGATGGTTCGTAGTTAATAAATACCTCGAAAAAACGGAAAAGAGCGATGTTGTTCTTGGCAATAACTCTGTAATTTATCGAAATAGAATTATGGTTCTTGTACACACACTTCCTCTCATTGTGCTTGTACGTGTCTGAAGTTGTATTGAATTCCAACTAGTAGTTTTCAAGTTATGCTCCGGACAAGGAAAAGTAACAAAGGGCTGTAACTCTGTTATAAGTCAAAATAGAGTTATGGTTCCTGTACACTGCACTCTCTCAATGTGCTGTGACTGTTGAATGAAGTTGTATTAATTCCAACCTGTAGTTTTCAAGTTATGCCCCGGACAATGAAAAAATAACAAAGGCAATGACTCTGTTATCACTCAAGATAGGTTATGGTTCATGTACACTACACTTCCCTCAATGTGCTTGACCACTTGAAGTTGTATTGAATTCCAAACTGTAATTTTCAAGTTTTGCTCCGGACAAGGAAAAATAACAAAAAGCAATAACTCTGGACTAAGTCAAGATGGAGTTATGGTTCCTATGCACTGCACTTCCTCTCAATGTACTTGACCATATTTTATTCATTGTATTGAATTCAATCAGTAGTTTTCAAGTTATACTCCGGACAATACAAAAAAGTAAAAAGGGCAATAACCGTGTAATTAGTCAAGATGGAGTTATGGTTCTTGTGTACTGCACTCCTCTCTCAATGTCTTTGACGTTTGTATGAAGTTGTATTAATTCCAACCAGTAGTTTTCAAGTTGTGCTAACATGCAACAGACCGCCTGACCGCCCGACCGACCAACCACCGGGTGACTCGTATATACCCCCTAAAATTGTTTCGGGAAATAATTGCAAAACATTTAACCCTATGTACTATATGTTTCAACGTAGTAACCTCGAATTCAACCAATTACTTACATGTATAATCATGTGTGTTCATTCATAGCATTAACATTTATATAGTTATTACATATGCTGCATGTGTACCTTGTCTTCTTCATTTTTATAGCTGGAGAATGTTAGTCTGGTTGTTGGTAAATGTAAGTGCTGCTGTGGCATACTTCTATTATATCCATTTGGCGTAATTTCAATATCTATACGAACCGTATTTATCCATAGATGCTTTGTTTAACTTCAAAGGAAACTATAAGTGAATTGGACATTTTACCAACGAATATTGAATAAAATGCTCGTGAATATCGCTGGTCAACAGTATCAGAGTATTTCAAGAAGTGTGAGTACAACATGTCTGTTAGATGAAAGCAAATCCTTCAAATTTTAGCTGTCTTTAGAGATTTTATTGAGGAATACATGGTAAAGATTCACTACATGTATTGTGGGTTCATTCCTAACAAAATGATGAACTTGAATGAAGTGGTTTCCTATAGGAGAGATTTACAGGTACGTCATCAATAGCTGATAAGTGTATCACGTGATACCCATTTCTTAGGAAGTCGTACATTCAGATGTAAACAATGCCTGCTACAGATGAGATTCTCTCTATAAAGTTAACAGAAATGATGTCTTTACTCAAAATCTTAAGCATAATTAAGTATTTACTGATGTTTTGATTTTATTGTTATGAAAACATAAATCATATACAAATTTTATGCATCCTAGATCTACCCAAAACTTTGTGAAAATAAATGCTATTTACTTTTTGGCTGGGTGTACAATTGGGTGTACTTAATTTACTTTAACCCATGTACACCATGCTAACACTTATATTCAAACCTGTAATCTAAGTCTTTGTTTGGAAAATTTTGTTTAAGTTCCATTGATGTTAAGACAAGCTTGTTTTCTTTGCGAATTTTCTTCATTGCTGCACAGGTAACGGGGCCCTCCACATTGGACTGATATATTTAAACAAAACAAGTATACTAGTGAATTAAAAAAATGTATCACTATATTGGGTTGAAGAGGGGCCTTTGGGGGATGAGGGTCCTTGCCCAACACTGGGTACCTAAGAAATGCAGTTCTTCAAATGATAACTCAATTGGATTTCAGGCTTTTCACTTTTTAACTATTTTGGTGTGACAACAGTGTCTTTATTTATGCGTTTTCAATTATTATTCAACAACTTGTCACTACAGCACATCGAAACAGTGTCAGGATTTGTTTTGTAAACGAATACCCTATGTTGGATCACGGGGTATATCACCAGGACCTCCTGTAAATATTGATAAAACAATAATCAACCCTCGCATTGTTCAATTTTTTAAAATAAGCTTGTCCATCATTTACTTTAAATGGCACTATTAATTATTTAATGAGATGCTCACTGACAATTTATTTGACCAAAAGAAACAAGACTACATGCATGGTTGAGCAGATTCTTCATGATTTACGGTGGTCATAAAGGCAACATGTAAAAATTAAGTGCATGTCAAATGCAAAACATCTATGTTTAGATAATGATTTCTTTAAGACAAATCTATTCATTCTTTATTGCAGGTTTGATAACGCATATTATTGCTCTCAAGAATCACTCCAGATTGAATCAACATCTAAAGAGAAAGACATTGCGGAATTAAACTGTAGCATGCCTTGAGACACTACCGCCACGGTCCTGGTGGGGATCGAACAGAAGATATTCCGGTCCTAAGGCGGATGCCCCACCACCCCGCCATCAGGGCACCAAATAATGTCCACTTTGACACTGGTTCAACCTCAGTATTTTAATTGTAAACATTTATTCTTATCCTGTTAATAATTTAGAGCCTATTTTCTATCGACTGTTAATAGTTCATATTTCAAAATGATACACAGATGACAAAGGCAAAACCAAACAATCTGTTCAATTTATGTTTTATAGTATCTCAAATAATATTTACATGTGTTCGGGTATACATGGCAGGAATTGGATCTGTATGTTTCTTTGGTTTTTGGTGTAGGAAAGGATATAAAATACTCCTTTCATATATATTAAGTGAGTCACTATTACGAACAGCATAACAATAATGTTTGTAGTGCATTATTTATTTTTATTTGCTTTATTATAAACATCCATTCTCATCATGTACACTATTTTAACTATCAGCGATAAGGTAGTACAAGGAAAATGTACGACTAGTAACCGTTGCTGCGGTCAGTGCTTATCAGTAAATCTATTTTTTAGAATATCCCTCTACCTGTAAATCTCTCCTATAGCAATAATTAGAAACACTGTATATAGTACATGTATATATATGTAGTAATATTTGTCAAACAGACAAATAAAAGATTGTAATACAAATACATGTACTTATGATAAATCATTTAATTAAAAACCGACACAAAATCCAGATGACCTTTAATTACACAATAATGATGTGTTCACATCTATATGTAACATTAATTATACTGTCTACAAACTTGTACAGACAGTACAACAATACAACTACTTTTAACAAAGTTGCTAGAAATCACAGAAACAACCTTTCTAACATATTTCAAGGATATCTGGGCTGAAAATGTAACATCTAGAGTGTTAACAAGGTTTTTTCCATATTTGGGCTCTGTGACCTAGTTTTTGACCCCAGATGACCCAGTATTCGAACTTGGGCTAGAAATCATCGAAACAACCTTTCTGACATATTTCCAGGATATTTGGGCTGAAATGTTACCTCTAGAGTGTTAACAAGGTTTTCCATATTCAGGCTGTGTGGACCTAGTTTTTTACCCCAGATGACCCATATTCGAACTTGAGCTAGAAATCATCTTAACAACCTTTCTGACAAATTTCCAGGATATTTGGGCTGAAAATGTTACCTCTAGAGTGTTAACAAGGTTTATCCCTATTTGGGCTGTGTGACCTAGTTTTGACCCCAGGTGACCCATATTAATACTTGAGCTAGAAATCAACCAAACAACCTTTCTGATAAATTTCCGGGGTATTTGGACTGAAACAGTAGCCTCTAGAGCCTTAACAAGATTTTCTATTTTTGGGTCATGTGACCTAGTTTTTCATCCGAGATGACCCATATATTCGAACTCGTCCGAGTAATTACTGGGACAAACATCCTGACCAAGTTTCGTGACAATTGAGATAAAAATGTGATCACTAGAGTGTTAACGGACTAAGTGTGGACGGACGGCGGACGACGGACATTCATCGATCCTAATAGCTCACCCTGAGCCCGCTCAGGTGAACCAAAAGTATAGAGCTCGGTTAAACCCGCTTCAGTTTTCGTAGTTGTTTACTTATTTAATATTTTCTAGTATTTTCTTGGATCTTTACTCTTGTGCTCTCGCAATTTCTTGATATCTGACCGTTTACTCTTATTGCAATAATGTTTAATTGTGGTTTTGTAAGTTTTAGCATTATGTTTCAGATTTCGCTTTGGTATCGGAATGTTTCCTTAATTTATATAGATATTTTACGTTATGGGAAATTCTTTCTAGCTTTTTTTGCATTTTGGTCCAAACCAAGTAGGTGTTTTAGAACTTTTACCTGCGTTTGTATTAGTATTATTTGTATATCCAAAAGCTTCAACTGAGTATTTAAAAATAGTGAAGATATATCGTCAGGATTTTACCGACGGATTCTTGACTCAAATTTGTTCCCATATTTTAGTTTTCAAGAGTAGCATATATATTTCTTATTTTTTTTAAATCAATTTTATTCAAAAATTCATTTGCTTTTGATCTGTCCCATAGTTTGAATATATCGGCTGTTCATTGACTTGGTCGTATTTTTTGTGTACACGTTTTTGAAATTTAATTTTAATTCAACTGGATTATGGACGTCTGAGAATAATGGACAATATTCTAATATATTCAATGACAACACATTTTTAAACATGTCAGAATTACAAACAAAATAATCAACTACACTAGACCCATTACACTTAGTATTTCCAGGAATGTCATTGTTTGTTCTTCCGTTTAGTATGTAAAAATAGTTGAGCTTTAAAAATCAATACATTGATTCCCATAGTTATTTGTCGATTTGTCGTTATTAAGTCGGTCTCTATGTACATTTTGAGACGTGTCAAACATGTTCATTTCGCTGCTGAATTCTAGACAGACTTCTTCAAGAGTTTGATTTTCAAAAAAATTCAGTATCAAGTTTTATGTAATCTTGCAGACACAGTTCTTGCATTAAAATCTTTGAACAAACATAAGTATCTAAATTTCTCGAAAATTGATTAAGTTCTTCTTACATGTCTAAGAACGGATCTTCTACAGCAAAGTCCGAGTACTGTGGTGCTTATATATATAATGCCACAAAGATGGGGTGTCGTGTCAGTTTCTGTTTGTTCAACCAGAAGCTTCCGGGTCGACTCGCACCTAAGTTAACTTGTACCTTAGTCTTTCGTATCCTAATTTGTCAAGTTATACAGATCAAAAAGTCAACTCGCACCCTTTATAGTCAACTCGTACCTTCTATTTCGAAACTTCAGTTTTAACCTGGAACTGGGACGAATATATACTATCGCTAATATCGTTAATATTATTGCTCCAGCCTGGAACAAAAGGAACTGATATGTTATTAAAGGTGGAGCCATATGGAATATGTCACGATATAATCGTGGTTATAGTATAACGTTTATATATTGACCAAGTGTATTATTTTTTTGTTTTGTTGTAGATTTATTTTCATTTTCTAGATAGTTGTTTATAGGACTAATTTGCGCCAAAACACACTGGTGCAGGTGTTCTTTTCGTAAAATACAACTAAACCGGTGACGAATATATATTTTACACTGTCTTTTCAAATTAATACGAGTCGTACACTGAATGAGTTCACTGTTTTGACCATTTATTAACTATTATACAGATTTATTTACATAATGTAAGTAGTATAATGGGTTTATTGAATTTACTTGTTTCTTAAAGTTTTTAAACAGTCATGTTCCTACGCGGTGCTATACAGCATTTTTGTACAGTGATGAGGTAAAATACAAACATCTGATAGAGTGGATATTTACGATGGTGAATATATTCACGAACTTTGCCAATTCGCGAAATTCGCAAACATTTCCAAATGTTGTCCTCTGGCTAAAATATTGACCCTGTCCATAAATCTGTATAATAGTTAATAAATGCAGAACATGTATGCAAAATATTGATCAGAACATGCAAGGTGTATGTAAATAACTAATCACCGGCCGAATGTCTAAACCGCTGACGAATATACATTTTACACTATCTTCTCAAATTAATACGAGTCGTACACTGAATGAGTTCACTGTTTTGACCACCGTGGTTGTTAAGCCAGGGAAACGTAGAAATTTTCAGTTCACGAAGTTTTTTGACCAGCGAACATAAACACTTATGCAGTATTCGCCCTTGGCCTCCTGGATTGAGAAAGTTTTTCCTTTTCATTGCCATGGCAACCAGATGTGTGCATATATGGAATTATCTGAACAACTGTGATAGAGCTTCAACATTGGCTTAGTGGTTTTAGAGGAGAAGGCCGTGTTTCAAGGAAAAGGTTGAAGGTCATACGACAAATGGCGTGTGTTCTAATAGCTCCTGGACTAGCGACAGACACCTTAACCTTTACTACACCACTTTGTGACAGTTGAGCTAAAAAGGAAGAATGCAAGAGACATATGATATTAAATAAACAGTTGTTTTTTTTAGTCACAATTTCCATCCTTGGAACGATACAATGTTCAGCCAAATATTGAAACAAGAGGCATGATTTAAACAAAAGTAGATGGAAGACCACAAGACAATGTTACATACCCAATACCTAAACTCTAGGCATTGACGTTTTCAAAATCAGATTTTTAAAGTTTTTCTACACCAACGACCCCCTGGGCAGGGTAAATCTTGACCATGAGGGCGTGATTTGAACACACTAAAATAGGTCCTCAGACACTGTTACACACCAAATATCTAGGACAATCATCCATCCTAAAACATACAGACTGATAGAAAGACAACAAGTTGTCAGAGGACGGGCAGACAAAGAGTCTGACTGCTTTACAGAAAGCAACATAATTATTAGTAGTAATGTTTTTGTAAAAAAACAAAGACAATTGAAAATGAATATACTTTAATGTATATACATAATAACATTATGAAGTAAATTTGATAAACAAGTAACAAAAAAAACCCCAACGTCAAATATAAGCATTATCTTTTTTAAGGATCGGGGATAAACTAGGACAGGCATTGAATTGAGAAATACCCTGGCAACTCCACATTGACAAAGAAATACATATATCGCTCGCCTGGCTACCATTGGCTATAATACAAGGTTAAATGGTCAATTTTGACATAGGGGACATGATTTGTCTATACTAAGCCTCATGTAAAATCACCCCTGGGAATGGGAAATTTTGACCCTGGGTTCATCTAATTTTAACAATCTTGGTAGAGTCCCTAAGTTATCCACATGCTAAATATCTAGCTCTACACTTTGTGGTTTAAGAGAAGATTTTTAGAGTTTTTCCATACATGATATAATCCAAGTGACCCCCAGTACATGGTCAATTTAAAATTAGGGGTCATAAGATGAACAATCTTGGTAGATATCCCCATAGGTTGCATACATGCTAAATATCTAATCTGTAGGCCTTGTAGGGGGTCATAAATTTGAACAATCTTGTAAGAGGTCCACTGGACCCCAAGTGCAGGGTTAATTTAAAATTAGAGTCATCAGATGAACAATCTTGGTAGATATCCGCTAGGTTACGCCACATGCAAAATATCTTAAATTGTAGCCTTGTAGTTTCAGAGAAGAAATTTGTAAAGTTTTTCCTATATAAGCATAATGTAAAATTAAGTGACCCCGGGCGGTGTCAATTTTGATCCGGGGTCATAATTTGTAAACAATCTTGGTTGATGTCAACTAGCCAATGATACATGCCAAATATCTAAGCTCTAGGCCTTGTGGTTTCCGTGTAGAAGATTTTTTAAAAGTTTTTTCTATATAAGCCTATGTAATATAAGTGACCACTTGGGTGGGGTCAGTTTTGACCCGGGGGTTATAATTTGAGCAAACTTGGTAGAGGTCCACTAGACAATGCTACATGCCAAATATCTCGGCTCTAGTCCTTGTGGTTTCAGAGGAGAAGATTTTTAAGGTTTTTCCTATTTGTTGCCATAGCAACCAGAGCTCTGCATGAATGGAATTCTTTGAACAATTTTAGTAGAGCTTTATGCAAGAAACATCCCTGCATAGTTTCATCAACATTGGCCTATTGGTTTCAGAGGAGATGTCATTTGAATCAAAATGTTGACGGACGACGGACAATCATCCATTAGAAAAGCTCACCCTGGCGGAAGCCAAATGAGCTAATAAAATCTATCAAACAAGATATTACGTTTTTCCTTTTGTGTGCTTATGTAAAATAAATGGGACAATGGTCAGAAAATTCTGTTAAATAACTTCAACCGTCTCTATTCTAACAATAACGTAGTCCACCATACTTATGGCCATTGTATTTCTAATGGAATTATAACAGTCAAGTCAAGGTTCTAAGCGGCCGTGAACAATAAATATACTAGTTTGCTTACACAATGACAGCAATTTGCTACCAAAGCAATCGTAGCGGTTGTCAAAGAGTTCAATGTAACCAGAATATTTTTCTTTAAAATATACAATTTCACATCCGCTATGGCTCTTTAATAAAATAATAATAAATAATAATAAAATTTCTTTATTTAAAGAAAGTAACTCAATAAGTCCGAGGACTTTTCTTCCTCGAGACCTTGATTTCCTATAAACATTGCATTCATAATACAAAAACAGTTAAACATAAAATATCATGAACACTAAAACACATACATGCAGTTATGAGCAATTACACCTGAGTTACATTAATGAGAAATAATACATGAATTACAGTTATGAGCAAAAGTATTGAAATAACAGAGATCAGTTACCGATTAAGAAGATACTGTCTGTACTTGATACGAAAGGAAGCAGAGTTGATGCGTTTCTAATTTCAGAAGGAATGTAATTCCATACTACCATACCAACATGTTGAAAAGTTAGTTTAGTATATTTCGATTTGAATGTTGGGTGCCGAATATCTTTTTATTTCTAGATCTGAGGCTATAGTTAGTCTGTATGTTATCGTAAGATAATAAATTACGCATGTATTGCGGTGTAAAATTGTTAATCGTTTTGTATACTAAAATACCGGTGTGATATTTAAATCTTTCGGGAAAAGATAGCCAATTTAATTCTTTCAAAGTGGGTAAGAAGAAGCATCATATTTCTTATCAAGAATCATTCTTGCAGCCCTTTTTTGTGTATTAATGATTTGTGCAGTAATTTTTGACTAGCTGTACCCCATAATGTAGAACAATAATCAAATATTGGTAAAATGTATGCGTTGTGAAATAAGATTCTCATTTCTTTGTTTAAAAAGGGTTTTATTCTTCGTAAAAGTGGAAGTTTGGAATTGAGCTTATTGTATACTTTGATATTTGTAACTCCCATGTCAGTTTATTATCTATGAATATTCCAACTTGAAGTAATTTTTGCTGAGATACACTTTCAATATGTTTCCGTGTATTTCTAGCTTTATACTATCACAATTATTTTGCAATTTATTAGCATTTCATAGAGGCATATTTGATGATTTCATGGGATTTAGTGCCATATTATTTAGATCACACCAGTCTGCAACATTTTTTAAATCAGACTGTAAATCTGCTTCAATAATTTTTACTGACAAGTGAAACGTGTATAATGAGGTATCGTCAGCATACATATCAACATAGGTGTGTTTCATTTGCAATGGCAAATCATTGATATAAATGAGACAAGAGGGCCAAGATCGCTCACCTTGGTACAAGTCCACTTGCCTGGTGGAAGATCACTAGATAATGTTATATACCAAATAAGTTTTCCTATATACGCCTTTGTAAAACAAATGAATCCCCCTAGGGCAAGGTCAGTTTTGACCCCAGGGGCATAATTTGAACAAATTTTGAAGAGGTCTACTAGGCAATGCTACATGCCAAATATCTATACTCTAGGCCTTGTGGTTTCAGAGAAAAGATTTTTAAAGTTTTCCCTATATAAGCCTATGTAAAACTAAGTGACCCCCGGTGCGGGGTCAATTTTGATCCGGGGCTCATAATTTGAACAATCTTGATAGAGGTCCACTAGCCAATGCTACATGCTAAATATCTTAGCTCTAGGCTTTTGGTTTTCAGAGAAGAAGATTTTAAAAGTTTTTTCCTATATATTCCTATGCAAAACTAAGTGACCCCTGTGCGGGGTCAATTTTGACCCGGGGTCATAATTTGAACAAATTTTGAAGAGGTCTACTAGGCAATGCTACATGCCAAATATCTATACTCTAGGCCTTGTGGTTTCAGAGAAAAAGATTTTTAAAGTTTTCCCTATATAAGCCTTATGTAAAACTAAGTGACCCCGGTGCGGGGTCAATTTTGATCCGGGGCTCATAATTTGGAACAATCTTGGTAGAGGTCCACTAGCCAATGCTACATGCTAAATATCTTAGCTCTAAGCTTTTTGGTTTCAAGAAGAAGATTTTAAAAAGTTTTTCCTATATATTCCTATGCAAAACTAAGTGACCCCTTGTGGGGTCAATTTTGACCCAGGGGTCATAATTTGAACAATATTGGTAGAGGTCTACTAGTCAATGCTACATGCAAAATATCTTAGCTCTAGGCCTTGTGGTTTCAGAGAAGAAGATTTTTAAAGTTTTTCCTATATATGCCTATGCAAAAACTAAGTGCCCACCCGCGCAGGGGTCAATTTTGACCGGGGGTCATAATTTGAACAATCTTGGTAGGAGGTCCACTAGACAATGCTACATGCCAAATATCTAAGCTCTAGGCCTTGTGGTTGCAGAGAAGAAGATTTTTTAAAGTTTTTGCTATTTGTTGCCATAGCAACCAGAGTTCTGCATGGAATGGAATTCTTTGAACAACTTTGATAGAGCTTCATGCAAGAAACATCCCTGCAAACTCTCATCAACATTGGCCCATTGGTTTCAGAGAGATGTCGTTTGAAGGAAATGGTGGACGGACGGACGGACGTACGACGGACGCCGGACGGAATGCGATCCTAATAGCTCACTCTGGCACTTTGTTTTTCTACCTTTACCAGTTGCTTTTTTATTACACTTTGGACGCGGACAGGAAAACATTGAAAATTGTCTATGTCAATATTTGTACATTTAGCATTCCAGGTTTAAGTGAGAATAAGAACATAATAAGTTAGTTACAAAACTAATCGAAGTATTGAAACAATAATGGAAGGTGATTTCGAAAACGCAATATTTAAGCAGTTTTAATTAAGAGTCCATACTTTTCTGGTAAAAAATCAAGTTTAATTTGTTAAATATTTAGGTAAAATTAATTACATACAGAAGTTTCAAAACGTGATTTTATACATTTACTTTCAAGTTTCGTTAACATACATATGTTTACATTGAGGAATTTAATGAAATATAATTGGTATTATATAATGACCCTACCAAAGTCCTCACAGCAATTTAATTGCAAGAGTTGCCGCTCTCAATCACTGCCTTCCCAAAATATCACGTGACAGCATGTAAACAATTATCTAAAATCACTATTTTGAATTAATTTTTGTATTTGACCTTTTGACAGTAAAATATTTTATACAACATGACCCTATATTGCTCATCTGGCTACCATTGGCTATAACAGAAGGTCAGCAATAGCAGAAAGGGCCAATTTTTTGACCTGGGGCTCATGATTTTCCTCTATATAAGCCTATGTAAAATCAAAAGGACCCCCGGTCTCATCCACAAATTCAAGCTAACATATTTGCTCTTATAGGCGGACCTTTATAAAATTTGCTTCAAATCAAAGATCCCCGGACAGGATCATTATAAATTTGAACAATCTTGGAAGAGGTCCACTTGGCAATGCCATATGCTAAATATCTAAGCTCTAAGGCCTTGCGGTTTCAGAGAAGATTTTTAAAGTTTTTCCTACATTAAGCCAATGTAAAAACAAGTGACCCCAGGGCGGGGTCAATTTTGACTCAGTGTCCGTAGAGGTCCACAAAGTTATGTCACATGCTAAATATCTAAGCTCTAGGCCTTGTGGTTTTAAAGAAGAAGATATGGAACAAGAGGGCCATGATGGCCCTACATCCCTCACCTATCTACCATTGGCTATAATAAAGGTCATTTTAAATAGCAGAAAAAAGTCAATTCTTACCTTTGGCTCATGATTTTCCTCTGAATAAGCCACGTCAAAGTCAAGAGACCCCCGACCAGGGTAAATTTTGACCTGAGGTCATGTGATTTGAACAATCTTGGTAGAGGGTCATGCCACATGCTGAATATCTCGATTCTAAGCCTCATTATTATGCTGTCTGATCATGATCTGCACTGTTTGCTATTCATTTTTTGCTGTCTTATCATGATCTGCATTGTAAGCTATTCATTTTATGCTGTCTGATCATGATCTACTCTGTGATCTATTCATATTTTGCTGTCTGATCAAGATCTACAATGTTAGCTATTCATTTTTTCTGTCTGATCATGCTCTGCACTGTCAGCAATTTACTTTTTGCTGTCTGATCATGATCTGCACTGTTCACTATTCCACTTTGCTGTTTAATCATGATCTGCACTGTTCGCTATGCATTATTTTGCTGTCTGATCATGATCTGCATTATGAGCTATTCATTGTTTTAACAAGTTAATGGTACTGTACAAATTGATAGATGGAAAGGCATATTTTAGAAATAACTAGAGCTACCACTAAATGTGATTAATACCCCTGAAAGACTGCTTTATAAACTAAGGAAGTTCGTAGTAACAGAATACCTTGCAAAAAAAACTAAAAGAGAGATATTGTTCTTGGCAATAACTCTGTAATTAGTAAAGATGGAGTTATGGTTGTATTGCTTTCCAACTAGTAGTTTTCAAGTTATGCTCTGCGACAAGGAAAGTAAAAATAGGCAATAACTATAAATACTCAAGATAGAGATATAGTTCTTTTACACTAACACTTCCTCTCATTGTGCTAGACCATTGTATGAAGTTGTATTGAATTCCAACAAGTAGTTTTCTAGCAACGATCCGGACAAGGAAAAGTAACAAAAGGGCAATTACTCTGTAATGAGTCAAGAAAGAGTTATGGTTCATGTGCACTGCACTTCCTCTCAATGTACTTGACCATTGTATGAATTTTATTGAATTCCAACAAATAGTTTTCAAGTTATGCCCGAACAAGGAAAAGTAACAAAGGGCAATAACTCTGTAAATACTCAAGATAGAGTTATGGTTCTTGTACACTGCACTTCCTCTCATTGTGCTAGACCATTGTATGAAGTTGTATTGAATTCCAACTGATAGTTTTTCAAGTAATGCTCCGGACAAGGACAAGTAACAAAGGGCAATCACTCTGAAATGAGTCAAGAAAGAGTTATGGTTACTCTGCACTGCACTTCTTCTAAATGTACTTGACCATTGTATGAAGTTGTATTGGATTCCAACCAGTAGTTTTCAAGTTATGCTCGGACAAGGAAATGGACAATGAAAAGTAACCAAGGGCAATAACTTTGTAATGAGTCAAGATGGAGTTATGGTTCTTGTGCACTGCACTTCCCCACAATGTGCTTGACCATTGTATGAGTTGTATTGAATTCCAACTAGTAGTTTTCAAGTTAAGCTCCGGTCAAGGAAAATGCAACAGACCGCCTGACCGACCGACCGCCCAACCGACTAACCAACCACCGGGTGACTCCTATATACCCCCAAAAAAAAACATATAAATAGGACAAAAGCTTATTCTTTTATGAAAGAACAAGAGCTGTCCCTCAGAAGTGACAAATGCCCCGAAAGAGGGGGTCATAATTTGAACAATCCTTGAACAAATATGAAAGGGCTTCATGCAAACATCTCAGCCAAGTTATATCATTATTGGTCTAGTGGTTTCAGAGGAGATGTGGTTTGAAGGAAAATGTTAACAGACGTACGACATACGACGTACGACAGACACCGGAAGGAATGTGATCCTGTAGCTCCACTCGAGCAAGATGAGCTAAAAATTAACCTCACTACAAAAACAGTACAAAAAAACTAACGCTAAAATTCAAATTTGCACTTTTTGACTTTTTAACAAACTCTTGTTACAAAAACACAAGTCAAGACAGTTTTGGCCCTATATCGTTCACCTTGGTACCAGTCCACTTGCCTGGTGGAAGATCACTAGATAATTTTATATACCAAATAGGTTTTCCTATATACGTATTTATAAAACAAGTGACCCCCTACCCCCCTCCCCATGGCAAGGTCAATTTTGACCCAAGGGGCATAATTTGAACAAACTTTGAAGAGGTCTACAAGGAAATGCTACATGCCAAATACCTAAGCTCTAGGCCTTGTGGTTTCAGAGAAAAACATTTTTTAAAAGTTTTTCCTATATAAGCCTATGCAAAACTAAGTGACCACCCCGTAGGCATGACGGGAGACATGCCGGGGTCTCATCCAGATATTAAGCTAACATAAGTGCTCTTTTTGACGGACCTTGATAAAATTCTCATCAAATCAAATCAAATCAGTGACCACCCCTGCGGGGTCAATTTTATTCCCTGTGATCATAATTTGAACAATCTTGGTAGAAGTTTTACCTACATAAGCCTATGTAAAACTAAGTGACCCCCATGCAGGGCCAATTTTGATCCGGGGTCATAATTTGAACAATCTTGGTAGAGGTCTACTAGCAAATGCTACATGCTAAATATCTAAGCTCTAGGCCTTGTGGTTTCAGAGAAGAAGATTTTTAAAGTTTTTCCTATATAAAGCCTACTAAAAGTGACACCCCGTGCAGGGTCAAATTTGACCCAGGGGTCATAATTTGAACAATCTTGTTTGAAGTCCACTAGACAATGCTACACCAAATATCTAAGCTCTAGGCCTTGTGGTTTCAGAGAAGATTTTAAAAGTTTTTCCTATTTGTTGCCATAACAATCAGAGTTCTGCATGGAATGGAATTTTTTTAACAACTATGATAGATGTCGTTTGAAAGAAATGGTGAACGGACGGACGGACGACGGACGGACGGGACGACGGACGGAATGCGATCCTAATTGCTCACTCTGGCACTTTGTGCCAGGTGAGCTAAAAAAAGATAAAATATTGACAAAAGAAGAATTCGAACTAAAATCGAATTTACAAATAAACACTTTACTCTATCTTGGCATAACAAGAGCTATACATACTTTTCATAAAACAAGAGGGCCAAGATGGCCCTATATCGCTTACCTTGTTACAAGCCCATGCCTGAGTGGAAGATCACTAGATAATGTTTATATACAATAGGTTTTCCTATATACGCCTTGTAAAAACAAGTGAACAAGTGAATATGGTTCTTGTACACTGCACTTCCTCTGATTGTGCTTGATCATTGTATGAAATTGTATTGAATTCCAACTAGTAGTTTTCAGCTATGCTCCGGACAAGAAAAAGTAACAAAGAGAAATAACTCTGTAACTAGTCAAGATGGAGTTATGATTCTTGTGCACTGCACTTCCTCTTAATGTGCTTGACCATTGTATGAAGTTGTATTGAATTCCAAGCAGTAGTTGTTGGGTTATGCTCCGGACATGGGAAAAGTAACAAAAGGGCAATAACTCTGTAATTAGTCAAGATGGAGTTATAGTTCTTGTGCAATGCACTTTCTCTCAATGTGCTTGATCATTGTATGAAGTTGTATTGATTCCAACCAGTCGCAGTTTTCAAGTTATGCTCCGGACAAGGAAAATGCAACAGACCGCCCGCCCGACCGACCGACCGACCGACCAACCACCGGTGACTCCTATATACCCCCTAAACTCGTTTTGGGGGTATAATAAATAAATAAATAAATAAACATTGATAATTTTTATTTACATGCGTAAAATATAGCACACGTCAATTTATCAAAGCATTGATCCTGGAACATTGTGAGATAAACAACTTTTAAAATTTGTTACATAAAACAGGCGACAATTAAAATGAACAAAAAGATAAAAAGTCACCACAATAACACCTGATGCAAATTGCTAATCCGTAACGATGCCCCTGTCAATTATGCATTGCAATTTTCGTGTTAATTAGGGAAATTTTGACACGCTCTAAACAAACAATACAGAACAAACGGTTTTATTCGGCATAATTAGCATTCTTTAGATCCTACCTATTTCAAAATAATAATAATAATTTACGAATATTCGAAATTGATTCTTCCGCATTTGAATATTCGGGTCAGATTTTAATAATCTTATGAGCCAGAAAACATTCCTTTTTAAAAACATGGCAAATAATACTTTACGTGATAGCTAAGGAACTTTTATGAATCATGGGAAAACTACAAATCTCGTCTATTAAAAAATAACGTTATGTACCAGGCTTCTATAATAAAGAAAATGTAGATAGTCTCTTTTCTCCATTTTTAACATAAATACAGGTTTTTTCTTCCCTTTTCAACTTTTTTTCACATTTACCTCTAAGTTCATTTGAATTTTGCTCTGTTATATATTATAATCATTATAAGATATATGTATCAAGAATGTAAATTAAATGTGACATTGCATATTGAAATCATATTTATGCAAAGGTAATGTTTGAATGATTGTAAAGAGCGCAGAGGATGGTCCCCGACCTCACATATCCATGTATGGGAGAATTAAATTCATATGAACTCCAAAAAAAACAAACAAACTAAAAATAAAAAAAAACAAAAACACCTTGTTGAAATGGTTTGCTGACAGTGGTAAATTGTACACTCTAAGGATAAGTATCCACGGAGGCTACACCACGACTTTTTGAAGCGTAAACACGGCCAAAACGCGGCTTCAGGTTAAGAATTTTAACACATCCTAGCTTTTACGTGACGGAATTTGTTATGAACAAAGTGTAAAGTTCCTGCCAATATGAGAATTTTTCCCGTATCAGCCGACCTCCGCAAATCCTTGTAGTTTTTTTAACAAACATGCAAAAATCTTCTTTTTTGGTAGATACTGAAATTTAGCTGGGAAAAGTACACACTTAGAAGATAAAATTGCACGTTTCGTCGTTTCTGACAGAATGCTGGTAGATGTGTTTCCCTGTGTGTTTCACCAAAATGTGCTGTTCTTGATCTTGGAACAAAACAAATTCCTTATTTTTCAACCTTCTATAACCTCTAAAAACACATAGCAGCTGATTTGTGGGTGCAGCTACAAACGATAATAGTACCAAGTATCCCCGGTACCAGTATCCGCCGGCATCGCCTATCATGATTTTTTCACATATTCAACAGATTACTGCAGAGCAACTGCAGGGGGGTAGGTGTATAGTGAGTGCAAACTTGGTTTGAGTGAGAAAATTGAGAACAAACTTCACTAGGCCTTGCAGTTTTAGCAGAAACAAGATTTTTAACATATTTTCCTATATAACCCTATGTAAAATTAAGGACCCCCCACCCCTGGTTCCAAAAATTTGAACATTCTTGAGTAGAAGTCTATAGACAATGTTACATGACAACTATCTTAGCTCTAGACCTTAAGGATTTCAGAGAACAAGATTTTCAAAGTTTTCCTATTTAAGCTTACAATCAAGTGACCCCAGGCGGGGGTCAATTTTGATCTGGGGGTATTATTGGAATTTGATTTTTAAAGTTTTTCACTTTTCTAAAGAATTTAAACAAATCACATAGCGTGGTTTCCACTCACAAAGCTGTGTTATCTGAAACATTCATCAAGACGGAATTTTAATTCTCACATTGTTACGTTTGATTAAGGGATTGTTTGTAAACAATCCTCTAAAACCAAGATATAACTTTATTGGGATGTTTCTAAAGTGCTAAATCTCATCTCTCAGTGGATTACATTAAAGTCTCCATCTTTGAAAATTCTAACTTTTACATTAGTAACTCTGTTAGCATTACTACAGAGCTGTGCTCAGACTTTGAAGGCGCTACGAGAAGACAATATTTGTTTTAAAGCTGACTAGGTGGTTTGTTTTTGTGGGGATACACTCCAATCCTCTATAGCTGAACCCCATTTACCTTGAACTGAAGTGTTTTCAAAAAGTTGAATTGTGTCCAGTAAGGACATTGACTTTATTATTTACAAATGTACAAAATCCTTAAGAAAGGATAATCAGCTACTTATATCTTTTGTAACTTTTAAGGCTATTACTACAAGTTCTATTGCTAGGTGGCTGAACGCTGTACTTAATCAAGCGGGCTTGATGTAGATGTATATAAAGCTCATTCTTTCAGAGCTGCATCTTCATCTGCTGCTTTAAGAGCAGGTGTAAGCTGTCTGATGTATTAACAAGAGCTGTCAGGTAGGAAGCGCTCGATTTTAGTACTTGCCTAAAAACAAAACTTTGACAGTGGAGCATAATTCTGTCAAATATGACCTTGAACCAACAAACTTTGGCGGCATCAAGTGACCCTTAGTAATATAAGCAATACAATTTGAAAATTTGATGAAGAAATCTTTAAAAATGGCAAAAGTTCTGCCAACGTGTATGTATTTCATGACAAAATCCAAGTACAAAAAGGGGCAAAACTCTGTCTAATCTGACTTTGACCTACAAAAATAAATTCCTGCATCATGACCCCTATTGTCATAAGCAATACAACTGTCAAGTTTGATGAAGAAATCTTAAGAAATGGCAAAGTTATAGCCAACGTTAAGTTTGTGTGACAGACTGACGGACGGACAAGCAATCTCTCTGTATCGCCTTTCTCCGAAAGTACGACACAAAAGGGGCCACAATTCTGTCAAAAACCTTGACAGAGTTATGTTCTCTTTGTCTGTACATGGAGGTAATGATGGTAAAAAGTATGGTGGCCTTCAATGCCATACCTCTAATACTTTTTGAAATAATGGTGGTACTAAAAACTTAACCAAGGTGTGACACCGACGCCAGGAACGAGTAGGATAGCTCCCCTTTTTCTTCGAAAAGTCGAGCTAAAATCTGCTGACTGGTCTTCAGCAAAGAATTTTCATAAATTTTACTAGGAAGTTGAAAAAGATACTACAAATTTTGGAAGTTCTGATCTTAAACTGTAGAAATGTTTAATTTGATAGTGTATTTCTGTACTCTAGATGATGAGCTTATTGCATCTTTGACATGAATTAATGATCAGTGACAGTATTATGTCATGTCTTTTTATGTATTGAATTCTGATAGAAATTTATTCTGTTCATGTTGTCTCTTTAAAGATGCTATTATTATATGAAGGCCAACGCCTATCAAAAATATGGAGTAGCCCATCCAGGCACTTGTTGTGATGGATGGGGTCATTATTAAATAGGCCGGAGGACCAAATATAAATCAACCCTCTAACTTTTACCGAATTTTACATCTCTGGAATATTGACACCCTTCCCGATTCCCCGATAGCCAACATGAACCTTTAAAACTCGGATTTTGCACGGGCAATGTGACTGCTTTAATGGCTAGGTCACGTTATTATATGGGTGTTTTCACCTGTAAAGAGTAAGCAATGATCTTCCCTACGGTCGAAAAGGATGCTATCATTATACCTATTTCAGCCCCCAGCCTATTTCCAATAATGACCCCATCCGTCACAACAAGTGCTTGGATGGTCCCCATTTTTATCATTCAAGAAGAGACTGTTTTATTTTTGCAGATGGAAGCAGATAACAAGGAAGATGGAGAGTGTGTGCTTCCTGTAATCCAGTCAGTGCCCATTATCGTTAGAAACTTCCTTTTATGCTAAGATGATGCGAAGAAGAAATGATGCAGTATTGTTGAGAGAGGTAGTTAACATTAAATGAGATAAAATTTGCATTTCTTTCTTTTACCTCAACTTATCAATACATCTGTTATTTATCCTGACTGTATACAAAAATTTTTTACTCTTGATTTACCTTTCCAGTCACTATCCTGAACCCCCCCAGGTCCTGTTTCCACTCAAGTTGCCTGGTTAATGGATAAATGGTAATGTGTGGAGACCACTATCCATGAAGATATGTTACAGGGCAGGTTAGCATTCTACAGAGGGGTGTTAAAAAGCCAATAGGTACATACAACAGAACAAGAGGGCCAATATGGCATTCTATATCGCCCACCTGCGACTTATGACAATATGTGACCAAACTTAAACTCATAGAAAACCACAGAAAACTAGAAAATCTGTCCCTGGAAATCCTCATGGGAAAACATGGAAAATTGCAATATCCTCGTACTCAAACTTCCGTGGTTTTCCCGGTTATCAGATCACGGAATACTGGTTGGCAAACTGCTCAGCTCTGAGCAGTAACACCTCAACATGTAATACCATACAGACCCTTTGATATGATTTACCATGGCAACTAACTGGTAGTCAATAATAAGGGGCTGAGAGAAGCTGATAAGGATCATGAGCATATTCAAGATGCCAGAAACTGATATATCATTGATAGGAGCTTTTATTCATACATTATTATAGCACTTATAAATGAAGAAATATGTAACATTACGATTGTTGTATCATTTTATTTGGGGAAGTGTTTAAAAAGATCCCATGTATGTAAACATTTTTGTAAGATGTACCATCTTGACTGAAATTTTTGTTAAGGTGATATAGTTACCTCATTTCAAATTTATTTAAATGTCAATTATTTTTCAATTTTAGTAGGTTACTTTATGACTGAAAAAAAAAGACGCTAGTATCAAGAATAATTATTTTATCAACACAGAATTCCTTTCCAATTTGAGAATTTATATCCACAGATCTTTAAAGTTCTTCACAAATTTAGAGTCTTAAACTTGTATTATCGATCGTTTTCAGATGAATATGAAACTCCTCTAAATCCCCCCACTGGCCATCTTCTTCAATAATGTGAAATGTTTTGTTAAGTTTCATAATCCATTATTACCTAAAACAAAAAAATTAATGTAAAAATTGGCTTAAAATACTACTGAAACATTATATTGACCCCCTTCCATACAAAAATTAAGTTTCTAAAAAATTTAACCTTATTCAACGATTTATCTAAGAGAAGGGATGTACAAAGTACTGATTTACAGTAGTTGTTTTGTGTTTTAATTAAGATACATGTATAAGTTTTTGTTCAACCCAATTCATACCCTTTTTACCAATTTCATTGTAGTAGATCTACATAGTGAAAGTCATGATTCATTTATCTAACTCTTCAGAAACGTATAGATGGATAGAGTTAAGTGATGAAGAAATAAATCTTTATTTTCTGTTTTTTGTTTTTTGTTAGGACGTATATAACTCATTAGTTTAGTAAAATATGTCAAAAATAGTTCTCATGTTTCTCTGCAGTACATGACTTTTACAACCTACATCTACAAACACTTACCAGCACACATTTCTCCTAGATTCCCGTATGTTATATTTAAACAAATAATTAACAAATTATTTAGTCACAAGTATTTGATGACTTATATATTATACCCCCATATCTTGGTAACTTAAGAACATACTTAGGAAATATATAAAGTGGGTCAATATACGTTTCTGTAAAATACATTTTAAGTTTTTCGAATAACCATCATAATGTAATATGAACATTACAACTAAAATGAATCCATAAATGTATAGCTCATCATACTTTATGAGTGTTAAAAATAAATATATCAGTAATTCATATAAATGAATCAGTGTGGCCACCATAATTGTATGGGGCTTTGCTCATCAATTATGTGAATACGTAATAAATAAAAACGTCTTATCAGAAGATGTTAGTTAATATATGAATTCTTTATGTAACATGGATCATAATTCCTAAAAGTTTTAAAAATTAAAGTTATGAATCACTAAAAACCTCATACCAGTATTATTGCAGTAATCTTACAATTTGATTTTATTGTAAAATAAAAGTTATTACCATTATCATTACAGAAAACTCTATTTTCAAAACCTAATATTTTCCAATTTTGTTTTTCTTTTCTTTTTTCAGCTTATTCAGAATAATAATTATCAGCATGATACTATAATATTTTTTCAAAGCATCCATTTGATGATACTGCCTTATGACTATTTTGAAAGTTATTGAGGCAATGTAACCTTAGGTTTGTTTTTATCCTAAAAAATGGTAAATGAAAAATAACAATTTTATTTCAAATCTTTCACAAAACTAAAAATGGTTCTTAATATATTTTAGGAAGACATTGATTATTTTAAATTAGTCAAGAAACATTTGTGCTGTGAATAGAACTAATCCCATGTTTTATATAAAGATCAGATATCTGAGTCAGGCTGCATAATTTACTGTGGTCAGTTAGCATGTCAATGATAATGAGATAGCATGCTGGCCTTAAACCCAGGAATTCTGTGAAACTAGCCAGTATTCCATAGACTGT
>JAFMSR010001704.1:0-25168 GCA_022818135.1 Saxidomus purpurata
AAATATTGAGTCACATATATTGGGAGAAAATCGCTCCAAAGGCAAGGAAATCCGCCAAGTGTCATGTTTAATCAAACAATCTGTCAAAAGTTTTGTTTCAATAACGTTTTTATTCCGATACCTATGAACTTGAAATAAAAAACCAAGTGAAGCATATCATCTCATCTCATCTTGTTATACTGCCTCACACCTCTCACGAGTATTATGGGCAGGGTGCACGCCGGGTGTTAATAAAAGATAAAACTACTGCAAGATAGCTCCCACAGTCAAGAGAAACAAGACGGTTAAAACTGTTAAAAATAGTAAAAGAATAAAAGGGTTAAAAACAACTGTTGTACAATTAATAATTGATTTGGGCCACTGTCTGCTTGAATGATTCAAGATCAGGCAGGATCGCAATATGCGTGGGTAATCTATTCAACAGGACTGTGGTATAGGGGGAAAAGGAGTTCTTAAAGAAGTCCGAGTTTGCATGTGTTTGGCGGAGACTAAAGGGTTGCATATGTCTTGTTAACCTGTTTGGGACTTCTAGGTAACTGGGCAGGGAGATTGCTACAAGATTGTAGTATATTTTGTAAAACATAACCAATTTGGAGGCTTGACGCCTGTTCTCAAGGGTGCTCCATCCAAGGGTGTTCTGCAGGTCTGTCACACTGGTATCTCTGGAATAATCATTTTTTACCCATCTGATTGTGCGTCGCTGGACCATCTCCAGCTTGTGAATATTAACCTGGGTGTGTGGTGACCATACAGATGATGCATACTCTAGTTGTGGTCTGACTAATGTTTTGTAAGAGAGTGATTTGATATTTTCATGCTTTTTTTTGATGTTACGTTTGATAAAGCCTAGTGTTCTGTTTGCATTTGTTGTTATTCTTGAGATGTGTGTATTCCAGCTGAGATCTTGGCTGATGTCTACACCAAGGTATTTTGCATCCTTAACTGGTGAGAGTGTTTGACCATGAAGCTTATATGGGAACTGGATGGGTTTTCTACTACGTGTGATATGGAGGACCTGGCATTTACCAGGGTTAAATTCCATGTCCCACAGTTTTTCCCACGTTTCTAGCTTAGAGAGATCATTTTGTAACCTTTGACAATCAGAAAGGCAAGTAACTGCAAGGTAAACGGTAGTATCATCAACAAAAAGCCGCACCTGGGAGGTAACCGCGTCAGGGAGATCATTTATATAGAGTAGGAACAACAGAGGTCCTAGGACAGAGCCCTGGGGGACCCCAGATGTAAGAAGGACTTGATCAAACGTGCAACCGTTAACCACTACTGACTGAGATCTACCTATTAAAAAGGACCGGATCCAAGACACAGTTTGACTGGAGACACCATGCTCTTGGAGTTTAAGTAATAATTTGAGATGGTTGACTTTGTCGAAGGCTTTACTAAAATCAAGTAGGACAAGGTCGGTCTGTTTACCTGAGGAAAAGTTTTTTGATGTTTCATCAACTAGCTCAATGAGCTGAGCCTCACAGGACCGTCTTTCACGGAACCCATGTTGCAGCTCATAGAGTATGTTTTGTTTTGAGAAATGTGTGGATAGGCTAGATGCAATTATGTGTTCTAGCAGTTTACATAGAATACAAGTTAGCGATATGGGTCTGTAGTTAGCAGGGTCACTGGTATCACCTTTTTTGAATAGTGGGGCGACATTTGCCTCCGTCCAATCGGATGGGAGTTGACCAGTGTAAAGGGATCTTTTAAAGATTAGTGATACTATGTCAAGGATCTCATGGCGAAGCTCCTTCAAGTCAATGGGCTTAATAATATCTGGGCCAGCAGCCTTGTCCACTTTGAGGTTTTGGAGTAATTTCAGGACGCCGTTGGGGTCAATTTCAATGTTGGGCATTGTAGGGTATTTCCTTTTTCCTAGGGAAGTCCTGCAAAGCTGGGACAGAGACAAGGGAGAAACACCTAAAACAAAAAAGACTGGAATTGTTTATTCAGAATATTTGCTTGACCAAGATTTTCTGAGGTTATTTTACCATTTGTCTGATCTTTTAACGGTGCAATACCCTGATTATCTTGTCTGGCATTTTTTATAAATGAGTACAGGCGCTTGGTATTGAAATTATTAGTGTTTTTGTTTTCTGAATGTTGAATGTCTAGTATATTTTCAATATATATCTCGTGTGATTTCTTAATTTTTTGCTGGGTGAGGTGTTTAACAGTTCTGAATTTGCTAATGTACTGATTTTGACCCTTATGTAGTTTAACCTTTTGGTAGAGTTTGTCCCTTTTTCTTATCAATCTTTTTATATCGTGTGTAATCAATGGGAGACTTTTCTTATTTCCTAGTTTTTCAATTGGGACAATCTTTGATAGGCCTTCTTGAATTAGGAGTTTAAACCTGATCCAGAGGTCTTCAACTGGGATAACCTCTGCATCTTTCAGTGTGTTGACCTTGGAGTTACTGATAAATTGTTTGAAATCATCCAATCTAGCTTTTCTAAATAACGGAATGTCCCTAGGGTTTGTTTATTAATGAAAGGTTTGATTCGAGATTGAGAGATGACTATGTTATGGTCTGAAATACCGGCTTGGACAGATACTGTGCTTACTAGAGTTGGGTTTGTTGTGAGAAATAAGTCCAAGACATTTCCATTACGTGTGGGGGAATTAACCATTTGTGTGAGATCATAGTCATCAAGGATTTCTAGAAACTTATTATAAGACTGGGTATTTGTGCTATTTGGTTTCATTGAAGGTATATGGTCAGAGTCCCATGTGAGGTTTGGGGTGTTAAAGTCACCAAAAATCCATTTGGTGCCTTTAAGGGGTCTGGTTAGATCCAGTGACCTTTCAAACTCAATGAGACTCATGAGATCAGTCTCCTTGGGTCTGTAGTAGGCAGCAACATACAAGGGCTTAGTATTGTTCATGTTTGTTTTGACCCATAACAGTTCACATTGGGTATTAAGATGTTGCTGCACAGATGAGATATATTTATTTTTAACCAAAATGAAAACGCCACCTCCTTTACATACATTTATATACGATCACGGACCTATATACACATATAGGTCCGTGATACGATCAAACTCCAAAAACCTCATTCACCTAATTTGAATCAGACCTCGCTTTACGTTCAACCCTCTATCCCAGTCAAAGAAAACAGACATGTTTCAATCTCAAATTTAACACAAATTATGCTATAACATAATAACAGCACACGGACCAATGTACACATGTGTTTATAGGACCGTGATAGCATAGAAAACATTTAGCATCGTATCACCTACAAGATAATTTGATGGTTGTTTGCCGCTGATGACCCATCAATTGTCGTAAACTATATGCAGTTTGTTATATAAACCAATAAGCAAATTGAGACAGACCTATATCTTTTAAATATCTTTTCTCTTTCTCATTTTAATATTTCCAGTTTAAACTAAATCAAAAGACCGGAAGAACGCGTCAATGTCGTTATTTACTTGCCGTAAACTGGAAAAGAAAAGTCGGAAAAAAAGAAAGTTCCAGTCAATTTCGAGAAAAAGAAAAACGTTTGTGCGTAATAAGCTCTCAAGGTATATCCTAATACGACTGCTATATATGTGCACAAAAAGAAACAGAATTAATCAAACTTCTTGTTCTATTTTAGTTACCCTCAAGAGGTAACCCGGCGCCCATGATTTTTTTGGCAGTGCAGTCGTTAGAGAACATGAATCAGTTCTCTAGACCACAGGCACAACGATACGGTTCTATATAGAGTCCGAAAGTATAATATAACTATAGGTGCTACCTATCCACGGGAAAAACCAAATGCATTTATTAATTTGTAATTGTTATCATAATAGGCCTACAACTTTCCGTATAATGGTAGGATGACATCCATTAAACAACGCTCGGTTCGTGGTCAGTAGACGCTTTTTTAATAACGCACCGCATCGATTATCTCCCCTTATAGCGGGTGGGAGGGGGGGGGGAACTGCGCCAATTCAGCGTTCCTGACAAAACTGGGGAACACTTTTACATATAATGAATTTCTTTTAAAAACTTTTTAAAAAATCTTTAAGTTTAACAACCAGTTATCAGCTGGTTGTTGAAGAATGAAAAAAGGGAGAAGAGTTGTTTTCGGGAATGTTTTAGTCATAACCACCGGAAGTCGAAATCCAAAATGGCTCCTGTATCGGAGAACCTAAATTCAACTTGGACGTATATATATTGAAATTATTGTAAATTCATTTTACACTTAATTCATCAATAATTTTTAATTTACGTGTAACTTAAGAACGGGAAAAACCCGGTTTTTCCCGTATAATGTATATGCTTCTTATATATATATATATATATGCTAATGTTATAGTTTCATCACGAGTGTAGCCATAACCAACCTCGGCTACTAATTTGTGAGGTTTTAAATAGGGTCTAGATACTTTTCGCGGCAGAATGTCAGCCCGGAACCGCTCATACCTTAGTCATTTCGTGCGCTAATTGGTCAACTGGTAGGGTAAAAAAAGTCAAGTTGTACCTTTGTAGTCAACTCGTATCTTTTGTTTGAAAACTTCAGCTTTAACCAGGAACAAAATGTGATTAAAGGTGGGGCCATATGGAACATAATTATCATGTATAACTTCTATCTATTGACCCAGTTGAAATTAAGTTTTGTTTTTGTGGATTTATTTGCATGAATAGACTCATTGGTGCCAAAAGTAAGCGATTTACTTCGGGGGGTAATAGACAATTTCACACCTTAATGTGAGCCTATGTTGTCACCCTTACTGACCAGTGCAGGTGTTATGTGCTCAAAATACAATAAAGTGAGAGGTGTGGCGGCAAATATCTGAATAATGATTGCCAACAACTGTGATCTGGGCAATCTGTAGTAAAGATTGATTAAGCATAATTATAACTTGTTACTTCAATGCGGCATTAAAACAAAGGCATTTATTTTATGGAATAAGATGACATAAGATTTCCATTTCTTGTTTTCTATCATCTGCTTGTTTACACTTTGTTTTGTACAGTCATGGTTGAAATAGACTGTCATGAGAGTTATTATTCCCTGAATAAAAAATACTTAGGAACTACATAGTCTGAAGCAACGTGCTTTGTTAGTGTTTGATATCTCCAAAGCACAACAAGTTGAATAATAGAGAAAATTGCTAAGCAAAAGTAACATACAGTGGCGCTGTTAAACATACATGTATACTGAACATACACAAATGTTCATGTACTTGTATTTCAACGCAGTTGCTAGCAACGTAATTTATTGACGGATATTGTCACTTGTAATAATATTTTGAGAAATTGATTTTGGAACAGGCATACAGGAGTGATTATAACATACATTTTTATGTCATTCAATACTAAATGAATAATCAAGAAATACTACCAGTAGTTCACGGATATTAACAAAATAAAGGCTAGACAGTTTTAGGATAAGATTGCTTTAAGACAACTGGTCAGCTTATATTTAGTATAGATTTGAATTTGCGTCCTCACAGACTTGCAGGTATTAGTGAAAATTAAAGCTAATAATTTAAAAGCAACCTACAGTATTAGAAAAGGTTGTTATTCATATTTTGTTACCTGGCTTTTAAATTCAGTACAATCATGTTACAGTGTATTTCTTTGTCAGTTCTTACTTCACTATCTGCGTTTTTAGATCACTTTCAAATAGGGGTGTCACGTTCAGGGAATTTGGTAAACGTGTACAGGTCTATCACTAAAGGAAACGGATCCGTTTACACGTTCTTTACATCAGTTTCAATAAATCATCATACACGCTGCGTTCACAACAATATTCTTTGAAGTAAAAATGTTACATATCTGTCTAAATATGTCTGCCGTTCTAGATACGTAATCATTTAGCTATGTAGACGTCCAGATCGCCCCGATACATGAATACAAATTCAGCGACCATATATAATACATAAATTTTCAATCATGTGACTTATATAAGTTATAGTACCTAGTCCAGTTCAATAATAAGGTAGATGTTATTAACTAAGCTGTTGTGTGTTATTTTGATGATGGCTGTAACTTAGTCCCTAACCTTACCATAAAATCATGTTCACAGGTTTTATATTGCAGGTTGTTGATAAAGAATACTACTATAAGAAATTCCAACTGAATGTACGTGAGAACTATCCACAATGATGGATGTTACAGTTAAAACACTGGATGGGCAGAACAGAAGCTTCAGTGTCCCAGAGAATGTAAGTTATTACGTCTTACAGATCCTTTTCATCCTGGCATATTCGGTATACACTGTTACACTTGCCGTTCATAACATTGAAAAAAACACAGTCTTTTGGTGGACCTGCTTTATGCTTCTAAACTTACAGAGCAACCTCTCAGGAGCAAACAGACACTGGAACACAGAAATGTGTTTGTTGTAGAGAAGTGTTGTTCTGGAGAGGTCAGTTCCTTATATACTGTAATTGTTGGTGTCTTTTTAGGGGTATTGTTGCTCTAGAGAGGTGTCTTTTTAGGAAGGTTAGACTGTATATTCTGGGTTTGCTAGAGATGACTTCGGGCCTCTACATGTACAATAGACATTGATAGAGAGCACAAAGTTCTTTTGTCGTCTATCTTTGATGCATATTCTTTTGTAAAGCATGCACAGTGCTGTCTGTGTTTATTGTTGAATGATATAGTAAGTGAATAAGTGAGTATTCAGCCGATAGAGCATACAATGTATCAGTCAGTCAGTGAATTAATTCATTTGTCTATAAATCTATTTCAGATAACTGTGAGACAGTTTAAAGAAAAAATTGCTAATTCTATAGTAAGTATACTATTTGGACATGTAATATGTTACATGAACATGATTGTGTACAGTAAATTTATCTTAATTCCAATACACAGCAGTTATTATACACAAGGAAATGCCATCTTACATTGTTACAGTGAAGTTGTAAATTGAGTGATTTTCGTGTGACGAAAATTTCGCGATTTGTGAGCAGACAGACTTACGCGCAAATTTTAAATTCACGAAAGGAGAATTCTATAATAGTAAAGCTAAATTAGCGAAGTTTGACTCGTTGGGAATACATGTTAGTAGTATAGAAATATTACTTCAATGGTTTTACTGATAAACAATTATTGAAAGAGACTTTCAGTGTCTTGGATTGATAATAGTTATTTTTTTACCTCCAGAACATACCAGCAGAAACTCAACGTTTGATATTTCAAGGCCGTGTTCTTCAGGATGAGAAACTATTGAAAGATTATGGTAAGGATGCTGGTACTACAATAGAATTGTATATTTTTATGCCCCCGAAGAATGGCATATTAAAATCGCACTGTCCGTCCGTCTGTGCGCCCCCACTTACAAATTTGTATCCGGACTGTAACTCTGTCAAGCATTGAAGGATTTTAAAATAACTTGGCACACATGTCTAGCGCATCAAGACGACGTGTCGAGTGCAAGACCCACATCCCTACCTCAAAGGTCAAGGTCACACTTGGAGTATGAAGGTTATGGAATCCTCTATATATGCACACATTCGTGTCTGGACTGTAACTTTGTCATGCATTGAAGGATTTTAAAATAACATGGCACAAATGTCTAGCACATCAAGACGACATGTGGCGTGCAAGACCCACGTCCCTAGCTCAAAGGTCAAGGTCACACTTAGAGTTTGAAGGTAATGGATTCCTCTAAATATGCATATATGCACACATTTGTGTCCGGACTGTAACTTTGTTATGCATTGAAGGATTTTAAAATAATTCGGCACAAATGTCTAGCACATCAAGACGATGTGTCGCGTGCAAGACCCACATCCCTACCACAAAAGTGAAGGTCACACTTAGAGTTTATAGGTAATGGAATCCTGTATATATGCATACATTTGTGTCTGGACTATAACTTTATTATGCTTTGAAGGATTTTAAAATAACTTGGCACAAATGTCTAGCACATCAAGCGGATGTGTCGCATGCAAGACCCAAGTCCCTACCTCAAAGGTCAAGGTCACACTTAGTGTCTGAAGTAATGGAATGCTGTATGCATGGTTACTCTGTCATGCATGGAAGGATTTTAAAATTACATAGCACATTTATTGAGCACATGGAGAGGACACAGACTGTGAGGCACCTCTTTCGGGGGCATTTGTCACTTGTGAGGGACAGCTCTTGTTTCTTACTGCTGAAACCACAATTCTAAACTGGGCTTATAGTGTTTATCTTGTGATACGAATTCAACTCAGAAGTGATTTTGTAATTGACACGTAGAGACAAGAATTTAGACCTTCTTTGTCTTGCAAATTTTGGAGGAAAAAGGTAAATAGAATTCCAATGCTCTGTCACCTACTTTATTTGTGACCTTACCTTAAGACTGATAGTAGAGTTACAGCATATAACAGAGTGGCAGATGTGTAAAAGAACCTATTAACCTTGTATCAATCTATTACAGATGTCCATGGTAAAGTTGTGCATGTTGTTTTACGGCCACCACCGGGTGCAGGGAGGCCAGCAGGAGCTGACAATCCCCAACCAAACACATCGGCACCAGGTCGAGATACCAACAGTGTTGTAGTAGGGTCCTTCAGCCTCCCTGCAGATATGATTGACACAAACATGGTACAGGTATACATAACATAAATACCATTGACTTTGTTCTTAAAGTAGTTACTAAAGTAAGGATTTGTCTACCTCTAGTCGGTTTTTTGTTAACATTTGTCTCTATCGTTGTGCAATGTGTAAGCATAAACTTGAAACTTACTTTGAGATAAGTTTTTGAGGTGGCAAGGAAATAGACATATTGGAGATAAAATACTCGCATGTCCATCTACGAGGGGATGTCATATTGGTACTGTGCTCAATGTCTCTCAGTCTGTTTGGATGTTATGACCATTCCCAGTCAGTAACTGAAAAATGCAGAGTTTAAAGGTTTCCTTTTTCCTATGGCAAAGTTTCAGACTGTCTGCTAATATTTTTAAGTCTTCAGGTCATGGTATCATAACTTATCTACATGTACAATGTTGGTTTGCCCTTTCCTGTTAACTAGCCAAATGCACTTTGATACCAAATTCATTTAACTGATAATCACTTTAACTAAGTTATTCTAGCTTACTACAAAATGTAATGTATGTCAAAATTGAAATAGTCTGTCTCTTGTTGTGCTTCATCATCATCATCATCATCATCATCTCAAGTCATTGCCTCAGTGTATAAAGAGAACATGTACACAGTGCTGTTACATACTCTAAAGGCTTTTACTATTTGACTTTGGGTATAAAGTAAATTATGCTGTTGTCTCCCCTTACATGATGATGGTCTTAAATTAGAATAAACTTATTTATATCAATGTAATTCTGTAAGATGATAGTAAGAGTGTGGTTAAAAATAGTTTTTCCTTCCTTTCAGAATATCGCTCAAGATGCTGTGCGAAGCATGGGAGATATGGGCAGAAATGCTCGTGTATCAACAAGAACATCAGTAAGTAACGATGACCTACTGCTGTCAGTGGTTGGTTTTCACAGCTCATTGGTTCTGTCTCAAACAATATACATGTAAAGAGTCTTAAGACCATCATTGCTGAAGGAGTGGATCAGTGGGCTAGCAGTTAACGCACTCAAGGGGTCACTGGTTTGATCCACTGCTCCTCCGCTAACATTACTAATGGTCTTTCAAATGACACTTTAAACTAGGGTTTCAAAATCAGACAGAAATGGTAATCGATGATGGGAAATAATCGGACTGCTGCTTTCGATCAATCTTCGATTATATAATCGAAATTTTTTTACAAAAGGATTTAAGTACACTATATATTTTCACAACTTAAATAAACTTTTTAAAGGACCCAAGAAAAGAAACTACCGACAATCGATTTTTGATACGGGCTCATCGGTCATTGGTCCTTTATTATTCCTTATTTATATAAATGACATAGCTTTATCCTCACAGACAATTAACATTGACCTATATGCAGACGATTCGACTTTGTATAAATCAGACTGCAGCATACATAATATCGAAGCTAATCTCCAAGAAAATTTAAATGAAATTACTAGGTGGTGCAAACTAAACAATATGTCTTTACACCCAGGTAAATCAAAGTGTATGCTTATCTCAACAAAATACAAAATAATGAATGCCCAAGAATTGCATTTGTCGATAGAAAATATTTCTCTTGAAAATGTTAAAGTGCACAAAGTTCTTGGTGTTTTAATTGACAATACTTTGTCATGGAAAAATCAAATATCCAAGGTATGCAGTAAACTAAATTCTAAAATAGCACTGTTAAAACGAATACTTTTTTACTTGTCTGATGATATGAAGTATTATAATGCATACATATTGCCATGTTTTGACTACTGTTGTACAGTTTGGGGCAAGGGGATAAGTTCAAAATCAGATGTAAACAAAATTCTAAAGATTCAAAAAAGGGCTGCGAGGATTATCTTAAATAAGCCGGTTTTAACGTGTTCCTTGGATATGTTTCGTGAATTAAACTGGCTTACGTTTGAACACAGATGTGCATATCATATGGGTTTGCTTATTTTTAAATGTAAAAAGCAGCTCTTACCGATTTATATGTCAGAATTAATAACATTTTCAAGTAATAGTACTTACAGACTCCGTTCTTCAGAACGAAATGAACTCATTCAACTGAAACCACGTACAAATTATTTAAAAGATACATTTAGCTACAGCAGCAATGAAGTGTGGAAAAAGATACCCACTGAAATAAGAAACTGTACAACAGTCATATCTTTTAAACGGAACTATAAGAAATTCCTACAACGCGTTGCAGTTGGGTTTGCCCTTACGCTGTTTTAGCAATCAATAGAGTTACAATCTTACGTCACACAAAGGCGAATCTGAAACTATTAATAGAGCATGTATATATCGGTTAACTCCTCCCCTCCGTACTTTCAATGACAAGGCCAAATAGGGGCGCATGCGATCAGTCTTTATTTGATTCTGACGTCACGTTCTGCCTAAACCGCATTCATGCACTCATTTGATCCGAAAAACGTGGAAAGAAAATATTAAAGTCATGACAGAATCAATATCGGATATTGTAGATATTAATGTGCACTTTAATTACAATGGAGTAGCCAGATGGAACTTTCTCCAAACATACGAAATGGACTATGAAAGTTTTATTGCGTACCTCCACGAGTAGCCCAACTAATTGTGCGCAAGAGCTTTTTGCTATATACGATGGCCGCCCTTAGCAAAGACAGACTAGATGTAACGTCAGTTGTAAAATGGGTCTGTCTTGCAGTCGAAATATTGAGGCTAAATCCACGAGGGAATACATGAACATACAAGAATACCATTGATGCAAAGCATCAAAGGGCGCCGAAAATAGTTTTGTACATGTGTGGCGTTATATAGCTAAAATAAGCTTTTTGATAAGCAATCATTATTAGTTTGATTTGAATGAAAATTTTTATGAATATTTGCAGAAAACATTTAAAATCATGGTGGTTTTAAAGCTGAAAAAAACGGAAGAAAAATTATTTTAAAAAATTGGGTTTGACCGGGATTCGAACTCCACTCGTAAAATTAGACGGTCATCAGCTTACCCACTACACCACGGAGACTGACTTTAAAGCACGTGGTAAAAAATAAGCTCATATTATAATTTTGCAAAGGCAGTGTCTAGAGAACCGGAACCGGTTCCCTAGACAGCGACCTTAGCGAACCGGAATCGGTTCTCTAGCCTATATCAGTCTATACACTAGCGAACCGGAATTGTTTTCCTGCATATATTACAGGTAATTGTGATAAGAAAATAGATTATTTAATAATTATAAAGTGAAAACTTCCATTTAAACAAGAAAAATGTGGGATTATCAGTTTATTTGCATTAGTTTTCAATGTGTCGATTGTCGAATTGATCTCCTTCGCCTTCCGCACTTCCGGTTTTAATATGATGTCTATGTGTACGCTGGCGGAATGGTAGTCTACACAATGATCTACCATTTCGCGGTGAAGCACATGGGACAGGAGGATTAATAGTCGCCGGGTTGTTGCAGAAGTTACGCAGGTGGAAGCTGGCGAAGTTTGACATAGTCTTCATACAGTCTTCATACAGATAGGTAAAAATGATATAGAAAAATTTAACAATCATCAGTTACTCCATGCCCTACTTGATATAAGAAATGAATTCCGCAGCTGTGGTGTTCAGCACGTCGTATTTGAGAGCCTCTTCCATTGTCATCAACGTCGATACAAGTTATGCAGACGTCTTAACAAGACCTTTTGAAACTCCCACTTGACAAAATATGGTCACATGGTCCAGAGTGAATGAACAATGACGTTATAGACAGACGTGATGGTGTGGTTAGAGGAGATGTTGACTTTAAGTTCACCGACAGCATCAGTCATGCCTTCCTGAACCAGAGGCTCTGAAAACAGTCCTTTTCAGGGCTAAACTGACTCTTAATAGGGTCGACGGGCCATGATCAGAGCTCCTCGTGGTGTAGCCTGGATGTGACATAATGAAAACGAAAGCAAATGCTTATGTATATTTAGGTTTAATTATTTCTCTCTAGCATATATTACATAAAATCAAAAACATTTACAGAAAAATTGTGCTTTCTGTTTCAATGCTATTCATTATGTTATAACTAAACGCTCTCCTTCGTCATTCTGTTATCTCTAATACTAATACTGCGTTAAGTCTTTCATGTCATAATTTTAGGAAGGATCTCTAAATATTCCTCTTCCGAATTACATATTTAATGATAACAATAATAATCAACATATGCATTGTTTATATAGCTGTATCAATAAACGTGCCGATAACAACACGCCAAATAATTCGTCCGAATATTAATTCCGGTTCGCTAAGGTCGCTGTCTAGGGAACCGATTCCGGTTCTCTAGACACTTCCTTTTGCAAAACCGATAAGGGAGAAGTTGTTTTACGTTTTCGTATTTTTTCTAAAAGATATGAAAAGGAACATTACAATTAAACAATTACGTTTTAATGAAGGAAATGTGTATAATCAATATTTTAATGTCTATTGCGTATTATTTTGGCATACAGTTAAAACCATTTTTCTTCGCATTCTAATAACCGCTCCTAGCATGTACTTCCGGAAAAAGTATTCCATAATAGGCCACCGCCGTCATCGGCGGCGCCAACAAAAAAACAGAAAAACACAACCAGCGCGCTCTCAAAATTAAAAGGTTTTCCCAATAGAATCTAGTGCAAATATATCTAGAGGGTCTCAGCGTAAACATGACTTTCGTACATTATTTATTCGTTTCTCATTTTCCCCTCAAAGCGGACAACCGGGACAGAAAAATCCGCCTGTCCGACGGCAGAAAATCCCGTGTCACACAAGTCGGACATAGGAATTCCACACCCCTGCTGTACTATCGGTTGGACATATACAGCAGCACTCCACCAACATAATCGTCACATATAACTTGTTTTTGTTTATTTTAAGTATGCTTCTTTCTCCGCGATTCGAGGGTCTAAGGAATGATTCTGCATATTCTATGTTTAAAAAAAATATTTTCAAATGAAATTTAACTCTAAGAATTTTAGGTAACTATTCATTATTCCCTTTAGAAACACAATATAATGCAGTCATTTGTTGTTTACACAAAATTACCCGATATGTTATGACCTCTGACTCTCTGATACACTCTGACACTTTCTCCACGAATCGAGGATTCTGATTGGCTGAAATTTGGCTGTTCCATTATGTGCTTCCCGCACTTTTTACAAGTGAATTCAGTAAGTATGTTCTAGACGCAAGGGAAATAATCACTCCTGACCAAGGGCAAAATGGAGGATAAAATTTTCAGCTTATTTCCATTTAATATGTTAAAATGAAGTAGTTTTTTTTAATACTTTTGAAGACAAAAGTATTTTTTACATGATAATTCTTCAAATACCTGCTTGATTTGCATGATTTTTCTCGTAAACGTGTAAAATCGCTCGATACCAAACTTGCATAGAATCCGGGGTTTTTGGAATTATTTCGCGTGCGATCATTCGTCGGAAATAACTATCACGCGAATCACGGAGAAACCTCGGATCGGGGAGAAAGAAGGAATATGCACAAGTTCTCGTATACGTACAATTTACTATATACATTACTATGCATTGCTACATGTGTACATTAAATGTCTTTCCGAAAACTTCTTGTGAGTTCACCGTCTCGCGTGCATGCGTGAGTTAATCATATGTCCTAGAACTTTACTAATGATTATCATAATTATGGATATGTGGATAGCCATTGACACTGGAAATAAATTAGTGTGCATAAGTATATCAAGGATTTATTAGTCTAAGATTAGTGTGTACATTTTATTTCAGTGACACTGACGACACAGCGGTCAGTGTAAAACAAAATGTTTGACTCCCGCAGATTCTCTAAGTGTTTTCTTTATCATTGGTCGAATGTTTCTGCACCAAAAAGTGAACAATAGCCGAAAAAATTGTAGTTAGTCAAAGAGTTAAACAATGTTTTGAGTAATCGTGTAACTCTGAAGTCATGTGTCCAACATTTCGCTCATGCGTGACACCTGGTTGTAAATTGCATTGGTCAGAGTGCAGTATCCTACACTCATCTTGCGAACTGTAACAGTTTACTGTTAGACATCCAACATACACTTTATGGGTTGGCATATAAAAGAATGGAAATACATGTAAATGTATGAGATAAAGTACAATCAATTAGATAATCGTCAATAAACTACCGGTCCGACTGCCATGCCTGCCATTTCATTTTTATGTCCGAAGTAACTACGTCTCTGTTCATTGCTTTGGAATTTTTTCTCAGACTCAACAACCCGACCCCACTCCGAAGATTGAAGGAAGGGAGAAACCATTGACTTTGAAAGTAAAAACACAGTTCATAAGCGAAAATATCTGTGTTCACTGTCTGCAGTATAGAAAGGAAACTTGGTTGTGATAACACAACAGAAAATGACCGTAAATTCACTTGTATACAAGTTAAGATTTTGGCAGGCAAGCATTTTCAGATGCACGTGATATGTCAGTAGAATACGACACTAGATACTAGTATGTCAGTAGAATACGACACCTCTACTTTTGTCCATGACCTTGCTTTTGTGGTGACGCTTTGCGAAATAAAGGTTCAGAGTTCCAGTACTGCCGGAGACAAACCTATTTTTCACGTTTACAGATAGGTGCTGCTATATCAATTATCGGTGTACTCAAATATTGATAATTTCGTAAATTTAGTTGGTTTCGTTGACATTTTGTATGAGAAACAGACTGAAAACGCATTTTATGAAAAAAAGCATTACAATATATTTTTGTTCACCAGACGTCATTATGAATTATGTAAAGTTCCGCAAACATAATTTACCTGTATTATAATTCATAAACTTACGACGGACCTGTACTAACGACGGATAAACCCCTATTTCGGTGTCTTCCTTTGTAGTACACTTAAATTAAATGCAATGAATGATACCGTAGCTCAATCGCTGTGATTAAAAGAGATCTCGTTTAAAGGAGTATTAATCAACATTTTAAATAAAATAGTCTAGATCTATATAATTTCTCTCAAAGTCACTCCAAAATACGCAAAGAACCCTATATTCAACCTTACTAAATACTGATTGCCACTTGCATTAAAATACTTAAGTGAAGATCGTTCAGTAGCTTACCGTGCAAGTTTTTGGGCGGAGCAAATTGACGACGTGAACGCTCGTACCTAAATGTCCTTGAATGGGGAGGAGTTAACCTATAAACTAGCTCTAATAATAGTTTCAAATTCGCGCTATGAGTGACGTAAGATTATAACTGTAATGATTGCCAAGATAGCGTGCGGGCAAACCCAACTGCAACGCGTTGTATTACAACTTCAAAATCCAAATTAAACTGATATTACTGTAATTTTGCGGCCGGATATATAATGAATGCTGATGTTTAAAATCTTTTTACTATTGTGTTTAACTGTTTAACTGAAACATGTGTGACTGATTAGGAATTTTTCCACTGTATAAATGCATCCATCATTAATTAAAAGATGAGTGTTTGTCGGGTTCATTTATGTCATTTATGTTTTGTTTCATAATGCCATTTTTATTTCAGGATTGTTTCTTTTTTCTTTTCTTTTTTGAAGGCCATATTGAAAATAAGTTAATGTTTCGCATGTCTTAATGTGTTAACCTTCAGTAAATAAAGATATTATTATTATTATTATTATTATCGGCGACTTGGTCAGTGAACAACCGATTTTCAAATCTACTCGATCATTGTTTAAACTCTACCTTAAACAGAGGTCCAATGTATTGGTACTCTGGAACGCGATGCATTCTGTATCTTGCACTTTTCCCAAAAACCTAAAGTAACTAAGCTCTTCTGAGGGTGTTGATCATATGGATTATCTTTAAGGGACATCTATTTTACTCACCGTACTTTTCCAAATGAGTGTTTATTTTCCGTTCTTACACTGTACCAGAGAAATATACTATTTCTTTTTTTATGCCCAAGAACCATAACCATATGTTGCCTTATTTGTGAATTATCTCCCTTTAGTTTCTGTAAATTTTCAGTCGCAATATGCAATGATTTTATCCCAAACTTTGCATAATATGTTAGGTAATGTTGGCAATGAATAGTAGTGCACTGCTCAAGAACCCTATTCAAGCTTCACCACTTCAGTGGCATTCATCACAGCTCTTGTATTGTCATGTACTGGTCAAATGTTAATAGTATGAGATTTTTTTCAGACTGATGGTTCAGCAGTAGATGTACACATCCATCTTGGTCCCATGCAGACAGGTGCAGCCGTCAGCGAGGCCCAGATGAGGCTCAACACAGCACGGCAGATGATGAGGCTTGCAACAGAGGCCTTAAACCAACTTGAGGTGACTGAAGTTGATAGCTTTTCTTTTAGATATCACAATTTATCACAATATAACAATTGAAAATGAAATATTTTTGCATCAAGTAAGGCTAATGTCTTTTGGCTCTCATAGAGAGCATCGGCAATGTGTACCAGTGTCTTGCAAGCACCTCTTTTATAGCTACTACATTGAATGTCTTTTTATGTAGGATTTAGATGTATAATTATCTAGATATAAAAATGACGTCTTTCATTTGATTTAATTAAAGCATAAAGTGTAATTGACAACTTCCTATGAAACTGCTTTTTAAAATATTGCATTCACTCTAATTTGTAAGGTCTGTCTCACATTTGAAAAGATAGCTTGAATAAACCAGTATGAAACCTTTTTTTGTTGAGATATAGTAATACTTGTGCTATATATGTATACTCAGAATCCAGAAGGAACAGAAAGACCAAATGGTTCTTCAAATACACCAGGATCTGTCACGAGTCCAGTCACAGCATCAAATGATGTACCAGTCCAAGAAACTGTTAGGGACACAGTCACTTCGACATCAGAAAACCACTCTGTGTCGTCACCCATGGAAACATCAGAAACAGATGGTATGTGTTTGCAAATACAAACTTTACAGGAAATGAATTTTAAATATATGTTAGCAGTTTCTTCAGCAGGAAGGGGGTGGGACCAATATCCTCCAAGGTCAAGGGTTATTGTATGGTTAAAGTTTCATTGCAAGCTTCGTTTTCTTGTTATATCTTTTCAACGACATATCCAATAGTGATGACATAAAGATATTTCCCCATACAGGGAGTCCGTGTATGGGTTTCGGGCCCAGTGCCTCTAAGGTCAAGGTTACGATGACTGATATACTTTGTGTATTGTTAAGTTAATGTTTTACTGCAAGCTTCCTGTTATATCTGTATAACTACATATCCATTGTTTCACACCGGTCTTCTGGATCAATGATCTAGGTCATGCCATCAAGTTCCAATAACTCCTGCTTAAATTTTTATTCTCTTTTTTTGTATTTAGAAATTCCTAGTTGCAGTCTTGTGTGCAAGGCACAGTCATGCATATATCTCATTAACCATTTATGGCATTGATTTGAAATTTATTGTAGTGTTCAGGGGTATAATACTTAGGAAATATGCATATTTTTGTTTTGCCTTTTACTAACAAAAGGTTTGTTTTATTGGCAAGCCCTAAGAATAGTCATTTAGACAGCTCTTGTTTTAATGTGGGACTTGTGGCAGTTGATATTTAGATGCAATGATTGTTTCAGTTATCTTTGTTCATGCAGCAAACCAAATTAATACAAATCATGTCCATAAGATCTGATGGATCTTTTTAATTATAATTTTGAGACATGTAAAATAAATGAAGCAGGATAAAGATATACTCACAAAATTTTAATCATTTTTATACCCCCGAAACGAAGTTTTGGGGGGTATATAGGAGTCACCCGGTGGTTGGTCGGTCGGTCAGGAGGTCTGTTCCATTTTCCTTGTCCAGAGCATAACTTGAAAACTACTAGTTGGAATTCAATACAACTTCATACAATGGTCAAGTACATTGAGAGGAAGTGCAGTGCACAAGAACCATAACTCCATCTTGACTCATTACATAGTTATTGCCCTTTGTTACTTTTCCTTGTCCGGAACATTACTTGAAAACTACTGGTTGGAATTCAATACAACTTCATACAATGGTCTAGCACAATGAGAGGAAGTGCAGTGTACAAGAACCATAACTCTATCTTGACTAATTACGGAGTTATTGTCAAGAACAATATCTCTATATTAGTGTTTTTTGCAAGGTATTCTGTTACTACGAACTTCCTCAGTTTATAAAGCAGTCTTTCGGGGGTATTAATCACATTTAGTGATAGGTCTAGTTATACTTAATTGTACCAGAAGCTACAGAAGGAAATATCCTGATTTTTACAGTATGTGTAATTTGTAAATAATTAGAGCCAAGTGGCAGTCAGACTGCTGAAGCAACACAGTCTACGAGTTCTGAAGCTCCGGGGTCTACACAGGCTTCTGCAGGGAGCAGCACATCGACCAATCAGAGTTCTGATGCACAACAGAATGGCAGTCAACAGCCCCGTGGCCCAGTGTAAGTATATTGTTTTGACATAAGATCATTTTTATTGAGAATATCTTTTTCCGGAGGATTTCTTCTTCATGCATTGAGGGATTTTGATGTTACTTGGCACAATTTTTTTAGAATTACTTCCCTTTGTTGTTAATATAAATATCTTATATTGTAACTTTTTTATTAGTGGCCGTAGAGAAAAATCTAGACCACTTTTCTTTGGTACAACATCCATGTTACATCCAATATTTAGGTGTATTTTGACCTATCTCTTCTTGGTAAGGAGTTAGCCCTTTTTACATATGGCGGCTTGACATGTGGGCATCTAGTTAATTTAAGTCGGTAAGACAGAAAACATAATAACATAAGGGGCTAGCGCCTTTGAACCAACTATCTAACAATGGTAAACAAAAGAAACAATGAGTAAGATTAGTTGCAAAGCAAACATATAGTAATACAGGATTGATGACATAGAGTGAGTTTACTAGAACACAAGGAAAGTCATAACTCAAGAGACAAGTTGTCTTACCGTTTGTTGATTATATTGTATTTATTCAGTTTCATTTTTCCTGCAGGTTTTAGGCATTGGTGCTACATTATATACATGTATGTTTAAATTGTCACATGTAAAATTTAAAAAAAACTTTCTTGTTTTGCAGATTAAATGTGTCAAAGCTGTAGCAGTATTCTGTGATTTCATGTAAAAGATTTAGCACTTTAAAACCTTAATTGTTTTTGGCAGTTTTGTTGTAACTGCTATTTTAACCATTTTGATCTGCTGATAGAGAAATGCCTCAGTGTACATTTTGTATATTACTTCATACACATTTTCATTTGGGCATGTTATCAAGATTTGTAATAGAAATACCCTTTGTTTACATATTTTCAGGAGACCTAATATTAATGCATTAGGAGAGGTTTTGGTAGAAGTGAATGAACTGAATAGACGTTTACAACCACATATAGAAAGGTTCACAAGGATAGTGCAGGAGGATGGAGAGATGAATCAAAATGTAAGAACTCGTTTTATAAAATATAGATATCCAGAGGCGGTGTTGTTTGTGAAATTATGTAACCATTTCCTATGAAGTGATATCATTGCTTGATTGCGAATTCAAAAACTCACAAAAAAAAAGACTTTTACATTATAATTATATAGTAGAAATACCTGTCGTGTAAAGACCACTTGTCGATAAATACTGCATTAGATTCTTCTTACCAGTGGTCTTGGGTCCGAACTTGGATTGTACAGAGGAAACTGAGGTCAATTGCTCAATCAGGTGCCTGTCCATAGATGCGTTAGTTTTCTGACAGAGATTTGCAGTGCAACATGTCTGCATTGACCAATTTGGTAGTATCATTGTCATATGGCATATTGATGAAACTTATTTGGGTTTCAGGAACAAAGAGAAAATCAAAGAGTGTGTAACATGGTATCAGAAGCCATGCATGCCGTCAGTCATTCTTACCATGCGATCAGTGACCTTATGGTGGATCTAGGTCAGAATCGCCCACGCCAGTTATACGTTACTCTCGCCATTGCTCATCCACATACAGCTGTTATACAACATTCAATACCTGTGCAGGTAAAATAAAAATACATCTCGTATTTCTGTATCAGGATTTTGTATCAAAACCTTTACGGTTTGGAACATTTGCTTAAATTCTTTTAACTCGTGTAACAATAATACGCTCAAAAATGTTCATTAAAAATGTAAGTTCAAAAATGTACAAAAAGAAAATGATCTTGTAAGACTATTAGTAAATCAAAATGTCGAAAGTAATATAAGAACTTTTTAAAAGGATTTAAAGAGATTAATTTCTATAACCTTGTGAGTGTGTAGAACTGTACAGTCTTCCAGTCAGTAAGAACATTTCAGCCATATATTTTACGGAAATAGATAACCCTTTCAGCAAGTGAAGAAAATGTTATGTTTTTGTGGTATTCTTTTCAGGACAACTGTAAATTCGAAAATTTCGCGATTTGTGAGCAGACAGAAAGAGAATTCTCTATTAGTTAATCTAGGTGACATTAATCATTCACAAGCTGTTTAAATTTGCGAGGTGGGAAATTTGCGAAAATAGTGAAAATTAAATCATCGCAAATATTGCCGAATTTACAGTTCATAACATTGTTACCAGTTGGTTTATGATAGATTTAACATTTTCATATTAAACTTTAGTTGTTCAGAGTTTCATTTTGTGTTTATTGATGGGTATGGTGCTATTTTATATATAGGATATAATGTATTTTACATTTTCAATGAAATGATTCGTACCAAGGCAGATACAGTTCTGCAAATGTTTCATGTTCGTGTATACTAGCGAGTTTGCTTTTAGGCTCAAATACAAGTTGGGGGCAGTCCGAGAATGATTCGCCGCCAATTTGCAGCTAACAGAGCCACACAGTCAACCACAAATACTTCTAATACAGTGCCAGTAAGATCTCTTTACTTAGACTATACCCTCGCAGGACAAAGTTTGGTGAGGGTAATATTGGAATCACGTAAATCTTTCAAGTCCTCTCCAGAAACATAACACCCCTAACGTTCTGAAATGAACTTGACCATCTTATACTTTTGACAGTACCATATACTGGCTATAGGGATGCTTAATCAAAATGAACCAGTTTAAAAACAATGGTTTAACCATGAACAACAAATTGTACAAATTAAAGTGATTAATCGGTATCTACAGTGTCAGTTTTGTCTACATTGATCAGTTTTTACATTTGCAGTTTTGTCTACCTTGATCTGTGTCTACATTGGCAGTTTTGTCTACATTGATCAGTTTGATCATTGTCGGCTGTGTCTACATTGATCAGTATCTATGTTGGCAGTTTTGTCTACATTGATTACTGTCTACAATGGCAGTTTTGTCTACATTGATCATTATCTATGTTGGCAGTTTTGTTTACATTGATTAGTGTGTACGTTGGCAGTTTTGTCTACATTGATCAGTGTGTACATTGGCAGTTTTGTCTACATAGATCAGTATCTATGTTGGCAGTTTTGTTTACATTGATTAGTGTCTACAATGGCAGATTTGTCTACATTGACACATTTGATTTGATTACAATTGATGCAGTTAAACTTTTGTTCTTAGACCGGTCATGTCTCTTTTTATCTTGCCACCTTGACCTTAATTGTTTTTCAAATATGGTAAGTCTAGGTCAAATCAGTGAAAAAAGGAAAAAAACACTCATCACTGGCCAGATATAAAAAAAGAAGAAATACTGCCAAAGATACTATTTTGTCAGTGGCCAGGTCAGGTAGTATTGTAGGGGTATAAGTCATTTTCAGTGACAGTTCTAGTTTATCCTGTTTAAACATACACAGATTATGCCGTATAATATGTTCTATGTATCAGCTCGCAGGAATTTTGCATATGTTACTCACAGTGAAACAGGTCTTGTCTGTTCATGGGTATATGTTGGTTTATAGTATAATTGTTACTGCATTTCTGCCGTTTTCGATTTTCTTAATCAGCTTTTTGCATGCAATTTATCTGTTGTAACATGATGTTATAGAAATTCATTAACTTGCAAGGAAGCAGGACCTGCCAAAGGATGAAAAAATGTTTCACAATAAATAGAAAAAAGAAATAGTTAAACATGTTTCATTAACTTCAGAGCTGTTTCGTACATGTAACTGTGCTGATCTTGGAAAATAAGAGGAAAGTAAATTCTGTTTATAATGAACTCCTTGGGACCATTTAAATTTGTTCCTTATATCCAGAGTTTGTTATATCCATTTAACATTTTAATATAAAAGAAAGATAAAAACTTGGACCCAGAAAATTTGTTTGTTATATCCGGAATTTCGCTATGTCCACAGTCGTTATATACAGTTGCTTTTTACTTGTATTTCCTTTATTAGAATACATAATAAATGCATGCTAAACTTATCCTTTCCTGTAATAGTCGAGGTGACAGGTTGCATAGTTACTGCATGTTTTAGTTAGCATAACTGTTTAAAAGAGTTAGGAGGGCTATTACAGTCACACTTGCGTAGTGGAGGCATAGTCGAGGCATTCCTGTTCCAGATTTGTTCAAGTTTCAGTTGCAAGCTACTTTCATGCAAATATCTATTAAAGGGGAATTGCATTATATAACTCTTGGTCAAATTTAATGCCAGTTATGTCCCTTGTTTGATTTAAAAAAGAAAAACTTACTGAAAGTTTAGCGTATTAAGACCTATGATGGACTTAGGTAGACACTTCAGGGGTATCAGACAATAAAATTTGAATTTGATGCAAAGTTTGGCCCTATTTGTTTCATTAAGATGTCTTTATGACATCTTTTAATTTTGTCACATCATGGGGGATTTTAAACTTTGCCATGTTTTCATGATGCAAGCAGCATTATGTTCTATGTCTTGGCTCAAAGTTTAATGTCACATTAAAAGTTTTATATGGTTAAATGAGATATATATGACCATGCCCTGCCATGATGACATAGCCTGTTATATGTATGACTTTGCCATGCCATGGTGACACTTTTAACAAAATTGAATTGCTTTGGTTCCACATGTAAAGTTGTTCGAGTAGTCAAGCATACTGTCTAATGAAAAGCTTTTGTTACATTTAAGTTATTTCATGTTTGTCAGTTTATGTTCTTGCTTTTGTTTTACCTGTACATAAGTCCATTTTTATTTGCATCATGTAGTTTTGCTGTAGACCTTATTATTCACTATTCCTTTTTAGGTCCCTGTCCCAGGGGGAGCAACCTCAACAACAACAACTGGAACCAGCACTGGTCCTCTGCCTAGCACAGCAGAGACTGGTACCCAGTCTAGTGAAGCAGGGACACAGCCTGCCACAAGTTCGATTGGTGCCCAGCCCAATGCAGGTTTATCGGATGATGAAATGCAGAGACTTTCCCAGCAGATGTCAGCAGGACTTCAGAATGTTCTTGGACAGGTTAGGTCCTCCAAATCTTTATGCTCTTTTAGTGAAGTTACACCGTATAGCCAATAAAAAGTATCCTAAAGCATATAACTAACAGAATTCACCTGTCAATGGTGAAGTGTGAATACTAGTCTTGCGAGTGCAGCCATTTAGAGAAAAGAGCTGTCAATAATGTGGCTAGGTTTACCAATGCAAGAAGATTACAATCTATCAGTTACAGGCTGGCACTGGTCTAACAGAATTTCTATATACAGAAGCACTTTCACTGTATAACAGGGCTCTTCTTACTAGGGCTCGATTCAGGCGAAAAAGTTGCCTTACACTCTACAACTTCACCTCAAAAAATGTGCTAGGCAACCTTCTTTTCCTCAAGAAAAAATCTCCACTGCCAATTCACAATCGATCAACTTGATGATGTTGTGATTGGAAAGTACAAAAATCAGTGACAATTTAACACTAAATGCAAGGTTACCTTATAATCGCCGATCTCGTAACTGGTTTACAGCTAAAATTTCACTAATCAATCCATTATTTTCCAATAAATTGTGCTAAACAAAGCAGAAAAAATGATAATTTTGTGGCCATTAAACACCAGTGTGGAAAAAAATCCCTTTTATGACAAATACACTTAGGTTACAAAACACTAAAAATGGGTTACAAAAAACTAAAAACAATTTTCTTTTATATCTTGATTTTCCATTTCGCCCAATACAGGTCTGAGGGAGAAGTTGCTTCTCCCAAAAGTTTGAGACTAGCAAGAGCCCTGAGTGTATAAATATATAAGAGGATATAAAAGAAGGTGCCTGACACCTTTTCTGGTTATATGCACTTACCCCTGGAGGGATAGATTCCTAAAGAAAAAAATTTCTTTCAATTTCAGGGTTTGCGACAGGGTGATGGTACTCCAGATAATCCGTACGTGTTTGTTGAGATGGGGCCGGACAGCATGACAGTAAACAGTATTTCTGCCGAGGTGGTTACAACTGATGAAAATGGTGTTCCAACTACACGCCCAAGTACAAGTACAACTACAGGTACGTTACTCGATAAAGAAAATGGAATTAACGCAAATTCAATTTCAACTAAAACATGTCTTTTTTTCCATCCAAAAAGGGTCATTAGTTTTCAGGACATCTTTTTAAGTCTGTTGAGCATACACTAGTTCATACAAATTTTGTACCTTGTAGGCTGTTAATCCAAAGTTTTTTCTATTGATTTGAATAAGAAATGATCACTAGTGTTTTTTTCCATCACAAATATACTGAAAATAATTTGATTATTTCTCACTTAATGCTGATATTTTAAGTATTTATAGCACATTGGTTTGTAGCTCACATAAGCACTTCGTGTTGTAATCGCCCGATGTCCATCATCCATTGTCTGTCAATAGTTGGTTTGTT